>PVIA01003269.1:0-92170 GCA_004024845.1 Tonatia bakeri | reverse complement strand
TTTTGTCCATGTGTCCTTTATCCTTGTTCCTGTAAACTCTTCCCCTTTTTCCCTGAAATTCCCTCCCCTCTCCCCTATGGACACTGTCAGCCAGTTCTCTATTTCAGTGTCTTTGCTTATATTTTGCTTGTTTCTTTGTTTTGTTGTTTAGGTTCCTGTTAAAGGTGAGATCATATGGTATTTATATTTCACTGCCTGGCTTATTTCACTTAGCATAATGCTTTCCAGTTGCATCCACGATGTTGCAAAGGGTAGGAGCTCCTTCTTTCTTTCTGCTGCATAGTATTCCATTGTGTAAATGTACCATAGTTTTTTGATCCATTCATTTACTGATGGGCATCTAGGTTGCTTCCAGCACTTGGCTATTGTGAATTGTGCTACTATGAACATTGGGGTGCTTAGGTTCTTTTGGATTGGTGTTTCAGGGTTCTTAGGATATAATTCCAGCAGTGGAATTGCTGGGTCAAAAGGAAGATCCATTTTTAGTTTTCTGAGGAAATTCCATACTGTTTTCCATAGTGGTTGTACCAGTCTGCAGTCCCACCAACAGTGCACTAAGGTCCCCTTTTCTCCACAACCTTTCCAACATTTGTTGTTTGTTGCTTTGTTTATGATGTCCATTCTGACTGGTGTGAAGTGGTATCTCATTGTGGTTTTTATTTGCATCTCTCTGATAGCTAGTGATATTGAACATCTTTTCATGTGTCTCTGGATCCTCTGTACGTTCTCCTTGGAGAAGTGTCTGTTCAAGTCCTTTGCCCATTTTTTAATTGGGTTGCTTGTCTTCTTAGAGTGGAGTCGTGTAAGTTCTCTCTATATTTTGGAGATTAAACCCTTGTCTGAGGTATAAATGGCAAATATGTTTTCCCATACAGTTGGTTCTCTTTTTATTTTAATACTGTTTTCTTTAGCTATCCATAAGCTTTTTATTTTGATGAGATCTCATTTGTTTATTCTTTCCTTTATGTCTCTTGCTCTGGGGGACTTATCAGTAAAAATGTTGCTGCATGAAATATCTGAGATTTTCCTGCCTATGTTTTCCTCTAGGACTTTAATGGTGTCATGACTTATATTTAAATCTTTTATCCACCTTGAATTTATTTTTGTGTATGGTGTAAGTTGGTGATCAAGTTTCATTTTTTTGCATGTAGCTGTCCAGTTCTCCCAACACCATTTGTTGAAGAGGCTATTGTTACCCCATTTCATGTTGTTTCCCGCCTTTGTCAAATATTAATTGACCATAGAGACTTGAGTTTATTTCTGGGTTCTCTGTTCTGTTCCATTGGTCCATGTGCCTGTTTTTATGCCAGTACCAGGCTGCTTTGATTACAGTGGCTTTGTAATACAGTTTGGTATCAGGTATTGTGATTCCTCCTACTTTGCTCTTCTTTCTCAAAATTGCAGCAGCTATTCAGGGTCATTTATGGTTCCATATAAATTTTTGAAGTGTTTGTTCTATGTCTGTGAAATATGCCATTGGTACTTTAATAAGTATTGCATTGTATGTGTAAATTGCTTTGAGTATTATGGACATTTTGATTATGTTAATTCTTCCAATCCATGAACACGGTATATGTTTCCATTTGTTTGTGTCTTCCTTGATTTCTTTCTTCAGTGTTGTGTAGTTTTCTGCATATAGGTCTTTTACCTCCTTGGTTAGATTTATTCCTAGGTATTTTATTTTTCTTTTTGCTATTTCAAATGGGATTTTTCCTTGATTTCTGCTTCTGCTGTTTCATTGGTGATGTACAGAAATGCCTTTGATTTCTGGATATTGACTTTGTGTCCCACTGTTTTGCCAAAATCGTTTATTAGATCAAGCAGTTTTTTGGTGGAGTCTATAGGATTTTCTACATACACTATCATGTCATCTGCAAACCATGACAGTTTTGTTTCCTCCTTTCTGATTTAGATGCCTTTTATTTCCTTTCTTGTCTGATTACTGTAGCTAAAACTTCCAATACTATATTGAATAAAAGTGGTGAAAGTGGACAACCTTGTCTTATTCCTGATCTTAGTGGAAAAGATTTTAGTTTTTGCCCATTGAGTATGATGCCCATTGGCTGTAGGTCTCTCATATATGGCCTTTATTATGTTGATGAATGTTCCCTCTATTCCCACTTTGATGAGTGTTTTTATCATAAATGGGTGCTGTACCTTATCAAATGCTTTTTCCACATCTATTGATATGGTCATGTGATTTTTGTCTTTGCTTTTGTTTATGTGATGTATTACATTTACTGATTTGCGAATATTGAACCATCCTTGCACCCCTAGGATGAATCTCACTTGGTCATGGTGTATGATCTTTTTAATGTATTGTTGGATACTTTTTGCCAATATTTTGTTGAGAATTTTAGCATCTATGTTCATCAGTGATATTAGCCTAAAGTTTTCTTTCTTTGTTGTGTCTTTATCTGGTCTTGGGATTAGGATGATGCTGGCTTCATACAAAGAGTTTGGGAGTCTTCCGTCATTCTAGATTTTTTGGAATAGTCTGTGAAGATAGGGGTTATCTTCACAGACTATTCAAAAAAATGCTTCCTTAAATGCTTTGTAGAATTATCCTGTGAAACCATCCAAACCCGGACCTTTGTGTGTCAAGAGTTTTTTGATTACTGCTTCAATTACATCTGCTATTATTGGTCTGTTCAGGCTTTCTGCTTCTTCTTTATTGAGTTTTGGAAGATTATATTTTTCTAGAAATTTGTCCATTTCACTTAGGTTTTCAAATTTCTTGGCATACAGTTCTTCCTAGTAATTTCTTACAATCCTTTGTATTTCTGTGGTATCAGTTGTAATCTCTCCTCTTTCATTTCTGATTGTGCTTATTTGGATCCTTCCTCTTTTTTTCTTGATGAGCCTGCTTAAAGGCTTGTCAATTTTGTTTACCATTTCAAGGAACCAGCTCCTGGATTTATTGATCCTTAGAATTGTGCTTTTAGTCTCTATGTCATGTAATTCTGCTCTGATCCTGGTTATTTCCTTCCTTCTACTTGCTCTGGGCTGTCTTTGTTGTCGTTCCTCAAGTTCTTGTGGCATAGGGTTAGGTTGTTTGTTTGAAATGTTTCTATCTTTTTTAGGTAGGCCTGTACTGCTATAAATTTCCCTCTCAGGACTTTCTTTGCTGTGTCCCATAAGTTTTGGGTTGTTGGGAGTTCATTTTCATTTGTTTCCAGTAACATTTTTATTTCTTCCCTAATTTAATTCTTGACCCATTCATTGTTTAATAGCATGCTATTCAATCTCCAGGATTTTGAGTGTTTCAGGTTTTTTCCTTGGGGTTGGTTTGTAGTTTCAGTCCCTTATGGTCAGAGAAAATGCTTGATATGATTTCAGTTTTCTTGAATTTGTTGAGGCTTGTTTTGTGTCCTATCATGTGGTCTATCTTTTAAAATATTCCATGTGCATTTGAAAAGAATGTGTATTTAGCTTCTTTGAGATGGAGGGCTCTATATATATCAGTTAAGTTCATTTCATCTAGGGCATTGTTCAATGCCACTATATCTTTGTTGATATTTTGTTTGGACGATCTGTCCATTTTTGACAGTGGGGTGTTAAAATCCCCTACTATAATTGTGTTGCTACTATAATTGTGTCAATATCTTTCTTGAAGTCCTCCAAGATTTTCTTTATGTATTTGGCTGCTCCTATGTTGGGTGCATATATGTTTACAATGTTTATGTCTTCTTGGTTGATTCTTCCCTTGAGTATTATGTAGTGACCTTCTGGGTCTCTCTTTATGGCCCTTTTTTGGAAGTCTATTTTGTCTGATATGAGTATTGCTACTCTGGGTTTTTTTTCTCCTGTCCATTTGCTTGGAAAATTTGTTTCCAGCCCTTCACTTTCAGCCTGTGTAGGTCTTTTGTTCTGAGGTGAGTCTCTTGAAGGCAGCATATGTGTGATTCACGCTTTCTTATCCATTCAGCTATTCTATGTCTTTTGATTGGAGCATTTAATCCATTTATGTTTAAGGTTATTATTGATAGGTACTTATTCATTGCAATTTTTGTACCTGTGTTCCTCTCTCTCACTCTCTTTTCTTACCTTTCCTTAAAGCAGTCCCTTTAGCATCTCTTGCAGAGCTGGTTTGGTGGAGGTGTATTCTTTTAGACTTCTGTTGTCTGGGAAGCACCTTATTTGGCCTCCTATCTTGATTGAGAGGCTTGCTGGGTAAAGTAGCCTTGATTACAGGCCTCTGGTTCTCATTACTTGAAATATTTCTTGCCATTCTCTTCTGGCTTGGAGCATTTCCATTGAGAAGTCATCTGCTAACCTTATTGGGGCTCCCTTGTATGTTACTTCCTGTTTCTCCCTTGCTGCTTTTAAGATTCTCTCCTTGTCTTGGTATTTTGCCATTTTAATTATGACATGTGTTGAAGTGGGCCTCTTTGGGTTCCTCTTGATTGGGACTCTCTGTGTTTCCTGGATTTGTGTGACTTTTTCTCTCATCAAATTAGGGATGTTTTCCATCATTACTTTTTCAAATAGGTTTTCTACCCCTTGCTCTTCTTCTTCTCCTTCTGGTATCCCTATTATACGGATATTATTACATTTCATATTGTCTTGCATTTCTCTTAATCCCTCTTTATTCTTTCTGACCCTCTTTTCCTTTTCTTGCTCTTTCTGAGTGTTTTTTTCTACTTTGTCCTCTAGCTCACTGATCCAATCTTCTGCTTCATCAGTTCTGCTTTCGATTCCTTCTACTGTGTTCTTCAGTTCAGAAATTGTATTCTTCATTTCCTCTTGGCCCCTGTTGATAGTTTCTATTTCCTTTTTCACGTTGGTATAGTTTTCAGTGAGTTCATTGTAGCTTCCCTGTAGTTTCTGGTAGCTCATTGTGAGCTCATTGAGCTTCCTGATAATCATTGCTTTGAACTCAATATCTGATAGTTGAGTTGCCTCTATTTCATTTAGCATTCTTTCTGAGGATTCCTCCTTTCCTTTCATTTGGGGATTGTTTCTTTGTCTTCCCATTGTTTGTGAGACTCTTCTTGTTAGCCTCAGCTTCTTAAATTGGTTTGTTCTGGCTCCCTGGATTTATGGTGTGAACTTCTGTGGTAGAATGCCTGTGAGATTCAGTGGTGAAGTCTCCTCGATCTCCTGAGCTCACTGGTCTTGGGCTGTCATTTAAGTTGGCTCTGTGTTTGTCTTTTGGTTTTCATTGTTGTTGGGTCTTTCTTTGGTGGGTCCTTCCCACCAGCTAGTTAAATCAGGGTCACTCTGTCCACCACCTCTTGTATTTTGTTGTGCTCTTGAGGGCAGGTTGTGTTGAAGCTGGTTTTTCCGTGTGTATAAGGTTTTGAGGATTCTCTCTTGCTCTAGTTCAGTTGTTTCTACTGGGTAGTGTCTTCACTCTTTAGTTGTATTTCTAGATAGGTCCTGGACTGACATTTGTGTGGTTTCCACTCCCTCTTTCACCTTCTTCTGTTGTTATCTGTTAGTGGTTCCTTTGTTTTTGGGTTTCCTCTTCCAGTGGGTATACTGGTGTTCACTGCTTCCACCTACTCTTTTTTGTGATCCATTGGAGGGGGAAGGCAAAATGGCTTAAGACAACAAGAGAGCATTCTATGATATTTACAGTAGCAGCTAGTAAAGAAGAGATAGGAGATCTTTCAGCTATGTATAGTGTTAACCATGATCTTCCACCCACCTAGCCAACTTTTAGAAAGGATGGAAAGAAGATAAGACTCTTGTTGGGGAGGGAAGGATTGTGAGTTGGATCTCAAAGCAGTGAGGTTGTGGGAGGTTAGATTCTGAGGTAAAGTGAGAGTAAAGGATAATAAATAGGTGTAGTGTGTGAGAGAATAGAGTTAACCACTACAGTAATAGAGTTCAGGAAACCGTGAAGTGGGCTAAGATCTGGGAGGGGTATTGTGAAGTATTTACAATTGTATGGAACAGCTATTATTATTGTAAAACAATAATATTAGAGCAACAATCATATGACAGAATCTATATGATCTAGATAATAAGAACAGAGAGTCTAGGACCTTGAGTAGTGTGCTAATGGGACACAAGTGAAGTGAAGGACAGTAAATTAGCAATACACTATGAAAAAGATATCAGGGGAAATCTGTCAAATGATACAATATATCCAGCCTGGCAAAGCAAACTAAACAAAAAGAAGAGGAATACAAAAATACTATTAAAATAAAAGATGTAAAAATAATGGGAAAAATAATAATAATACAAATATGCAATAACTTGCAGGTTCTCTGTAATAGGAGAGTGAAATTTGTCTCACTGTTGCAGCTGTTATGGTGCCCCTTCTTTGGGTCCAACTCTGGTCTTTTCATAGTTCCTGGATTTTTTTGTTTTTGTTTTTTTGTTGTTATTGTTTTGGTCTCACTTGTAGGTATTTAAAAAAGGCAGATGAAGGAAGGAAAAAGAGATAAAATTGGAGGAAAGAAAGGAAGAAGGAATAAAACAAGAAAGAAGGAAAGAGAGGAAAAGGGAATTGAAAGAGAAAAAAATAATAAAAAATTAAAAATTATTAAAAAAAAACAAAAATTGCCCTGGCTGGTGTAGCTCAGTGGATTGAGCATGGGCTGCGAACCAGGTATTGCAGGTTTGATTCCCAGTCAGGGCACATGCCTAGGTTGCAGGCCATGTCCCCCAGCAACCGCACATTGATTTCTCTCTCTCTCTCTCTCTCTCTCTCCCTCCCTTCCCTCTCTAAAAATAAATAAAATCTTTAAAAAAAACAAAAATGGAATAAAATTAAAAAGCCTCTTGGTTTCAAAGTGGCCAAACTGGTTTCTCTGGTCTTGCTGGCTGCAGCAGGCTGAGGGGCAATTGGTATGACTTTTCTTCCTTCCCGATCTACACTCAGTCAGCCACACGCACTGTCCAGGGAGCTATCCTGGCACCTCTCCCCTGTGTCTTGGGTGTGGGATCCAGGACTTTTCCCAGGGTTACCACTGTGGGCTGAAGTGAGGGGGTGCACTGAGGTGTGCGTTCGGGCAGGCTGCCTCGCCCTTCCCAGTGCTATGAGGGTGTGCAAGGTCTTCCACACAAGCACAACCTTCTGCACAACCTCAGGATCGCTGCCTGGCTGTGTGGCAGGGAGGCCGGAGTGATGGCTATAGGAGAATTCCCCAAACAGTGTCTGTCTTTTCACTTTTTCTTTTTGAGAAATTCCTCCTACTCAAGCCTGCTACACCATACAATGACCCGGCCTCTCCCACAGCCCAATTCTCTAGCCAGACCAGTGACTATGGGGATCAGGGCCTGTCATGCAACTCTCAACTCTGCCGGTGTGCACAGACTCTGAGGGTGATCACAGCACCTGTGTGTTTGCTAGCAACCGGGTTTCTCCCCGTGGTGCTCCGACCTTGTTTGTCTGAGGGGAGCAGTTGCCCCAGCTCTCTCCCAAGTACTCTGTAGCAAACCTGGCAGCAGGTTGCAACTCCCCCTTGGGCCCCACGCTGGTGTCTGGGACCTTACTGTCCTGAAGCACTCTCCTTACTGTTTGGTTTTTTGGTTCTGCTACAATTTTTGGTCTCTTATTTTCATATGTTGAGGTACTGTGGGTTGTTTGCTCTTTTACTTCATAGATCAACTAGGATTTTCTCCCATGTATAGGGGCAAGTGGAATCTGCTCCCTCCTACCCCAACACCATCTTCCTCTCTCCTCTTCCTTCCTTCTGGTCCACACCATTGATCTGAGTCCCAGTTTCCTTCCCATCACTATTGGTTTCCTGTACATTTTCCTTTATTTCACTTAGCATAGCCTTCATATTTTCATCTAATTTTCAGCCAAATTAAACTAATTCTGTGAGCATCCTGATTACCAGTGTTTTGAACTGTGCATCTGATAGGTTGGCTATCTCTTCATCACTTAGATGTATTTGCTCTGGAGCTTTGACCTGTTCTTTCACTTGGGGCTTTTGTTTTTTGGTCTCAATTCACCTGTTACATAGTGAAGGGCAGAGCCTTAAGTATTCACCAGGGTGGGATAACCCACATCGCTGCTTTGTGGTGCTACATGTGGAACAGGGGTCCGATAGGGAACAATGGTGTTTGCTCCACTCTCTGCTGAATTTCAGTCACTTCCCTCACTACCCACAAGTAAAGTGGGCCCTTTCTGGTGCTGATTCCCCGGTGGGTGTGTTTGTGTATGTTCTAGGACCCTAAGGGTCTCTCCAATGAACTCTTCTGTGAGGCTGGGAGTTTTTCTCACCGCCACCTCAACCTCCACAGATGTTTTCAATCAGAGGTTTGAGGCTTTATTTCCCCGTGCTGGAGCTCTGGGTTGTGTGGTCTGTCTCGTTCCTCAGTTGTTCCTCCTGGTTTATCTGCATGTGAATGTGGGACTGCCCCCTCCACCAGCCACTGCCTTGCTGCAAGTCCTCTCCACCCTGCTGCCTGTCTCTGCCCCTTCTAGCAGTCTGGATGAATGTGTCTTCTTTAACTCCTTGGTTGTCAGACTTCCATACAGTTCAATTTTCTCTCAGTTCTGGTTGTTTTTTGTTTTTAAATTGTTGTCCTTCTTTTGGTCATGCGAGGAGGCACAGTGTGTCTACATATGCTTCTATCTTGGCCAGAAGTAAACTTTTATTTTTTTTAATGTTTATTGATTTCAGAGAGAGAGAAAGGGAGAGAGAGAAACATCAATTGATTTCCTCCTGAAGACTCACCAACCAGGAATCAAATCCAAAACCTAGGTGTGTGCCCTGACTGGGAATCAAACCCCCAACCTTTTGATGTATGGGATAATGCTCCAACCAACTGAGCCACACTGGCTAGGGCTATTTACTAAACTCTCAGTATGTGCCAAACTAAGTGTACTAAAAGCCTCAAACACAGTATCTTTTTTTATTCCTCATTAAAATTCCCATAGGTACTATTATTATCTCTCTTTTACAGATGGGGAAACTGAGGCTTAGAGAGATTAATCAATTTGCTCAGGAAAGGGAGACAGAAAAGGAGAAAGGACAGAGGAAGGGAGGCAGGAGAGGGAAGGGAGCAGGGAGGGAGGAATCAATGAAAGAAGTAGGTTTCAAACTAAAAAGCTAATACTGCCTATTCTTTCAATACCAAAAAGGAATCCTGAATAATAAGCTAATCACATTGCATCTTAAAATACCAGCTCACCTCTGATCAGGCCAACTCTGCAGAACTGGAAAGCTGCACACACGTATCATAAAGGTTAAAACCATTACATTAAAATAAAACATATGGCCATTCAAAATCTGCATTTATTACATCTAATTGGAAGAGACACAGTCAAGTAAATGAATCTTTTAGCAGCTTCCAATGTGCAAATCATTGTGCCAACACCCAATTACTCACTAATCAGTGTATGCCTGGCTTTTGGGGCATTGACTTGAAATGATACTCCATCCTGTACCTCTTCCATGTTGGGTGGTCTCTCATTTTCAGTCAGTTATCACTTGCTTCAGCCTTTAAATAACATGCATGAACAGAAACATTTGAAAGCTCCCTCTCACCAGGTTTATACTTTAGATTAGTGTCTGCAGAGCACTACAGGCAAAGGCAAGCTATTTGGCTCTAAAATCAAAGAGAAAATTCAGATCTTTTCATGTAATCTCTGACTAATCAGCTTGAATGAAGAGATTTTGGTGACTGTTGTTTAAGCTGTGGGACATACAGGGAACAAATGGGAATTACAGAGATTTATGTTCTGGCCAATTCCAATAAAGGACAGAGTTCCCATGCAAAAAACAAGTTGAGAACACAGTGGCAGTAATGTCCCCAAATGTCGGTCATTTGAGTCCTTGCCCTAGGGATTTTCTCATGTCTGAGTTTCACCTAGCAAATTATTCAATTATTTCTTTGAAACAACTCACTTTTTATTAGTAAATTTTGCACCATTATGTGAATAAAAACCCAGTATCACTCACCCTATTTAAAAGGTGTTTTCAAAGGTGTTATTCATCAGGAAAGGTTAGGCAATGCAGCAGTAACAGTTGATCCCAAGAATTCAACACAACAAATGCTGCATGTGCAGTGTGGGCTGGCAGAGGGCCCCAGTCAGTGACAGTTGCAAGCAGGGGGAGGCAATACTGACTCAGAACAGGAAATGATCAACTGGAGGGTGGCTCATGTGCTTTTAAATCTTTCACACACAGCCCATTGGCCATGGACAGTCATATTGCCCTGCCCAACTATAGGGAGAATGGGAAACATGGGGAGCACGTGTATTCTAGTAAGCAGTTACTGTCTCCTCTTCAGTGGGTAACTGCTCAAGTAATAAAACAACAAAACAATGATTAAGTTCTACTTCAAAGGCTGTGCTGTAAGAAAACTCTGAGCCAAAACATTTAAAAAAGAAAAGAGATCAGCAAGCACTATAAATGAGTTAAAGACCATTATAGAACCAACCTGAGACTGTCTCCTGAACTCCAACAAAAGGACTAAGAGAGAAAACAGAAGGCAACGATTCTCACAATGTGATTTAATGTTATCAATGGCCCCTATTTCAACTGAAATCACCTTCAAGAAAAACCAAGCTTTGAAAAGTGTTTCTTCGAAGCCAAACAGAAACCAGACAAGGCTGAAAGGTGTTTTAAGTACCACAGTGCACAACAGCATCCCTGATGTGACAGACAATAATTTCCAAAAATGATGACACCAATATATCCCATCTCATTAGCTCACACACTGTGACAATAACAGATCTCTACCGACAGGAGGAGTCTGTGTTCTCTCCCCTTGATTCTGAGTGGGTCTGTGATTACAGCAAAAGTGAAATCCATGACTTCTGAAGCTGTATTTTAAAAAGGTGACACACACCAGAAGAAAAGAGCACACCTAGTGCCCAGGTCTTAGTTTACAATACCAATCTCCAATAACAGGAACCAGAGTTCCTTGGAGAAATGGCTGATTCCAGACTGAGGCAGGAAATAAATATGAGACTGGAGCATCTCCTAGTGGCAAAAGGTAAGGGTGTACACACACACACAATGGGGGAAGCAAAGGAAAGGAACACAGAGCCAACCTGAAAGAGCTCCCAAAGGCCAAAGCTGGATCAATTCAAACAACAAAATATATAACATACCATTGGATTATATCCAAAGTATAAAACAAATAACCATGAGCAAATACTGATATAAATCAATTATTGATAAATCAATTTATATAAATAAATATATAAATAAGTAAATGAATGAATAGGGAGAATAGGCAAATGTCCTGTGCAGAAGTCTAAGTAATTTGTGTGGATTCTCACCCTCAGGGAGGGGGAACATAACTACCCAGTCCTGAAGCGTAATCTGTACATAATTGCTGACTTGCTTCCAAAATATACAGTATGAAAAAAGAGAGGAAAGAGTACTTTTACAGTGGAGAAACTTCACAAACACCAGGTCAGCCACGTGATCATGGTTAACGTCAAAAGTAGGAACTTCCAGCCAATGTGGAAGCATAGGTAGATACATTGTGCCTCCTCACACAACTGAAAGAAGGACAACAACAAAATTTAAAAACAAAAAAATAACCAGAACTGCCAGAAAATTGAACTGTATAGAAGTCTGACAACCAAGGAGTTAAAGAAGAAATATTCATTCAGACAGGTAGGAGGGGCAAAGATGGGCAGCCGGGGTAGAGAGGACACATGACAAGGCAGCAGCTAGAGGACGGGGTGGGAAAGGCAGGGCCTGGCAGACTGGGCCAGGCAAGGCAGCAGCTGCCAGACCAAGCAGTCCCACAATTGCATGCGGATAAATCAGGAGGAACAACTGTGGAGCAAGACAGACTACACAACCCAGGGTCCCAGCATGGGGAAATAAAGCCTCAAAACCTCTGGCTGTAAAAACTGTGGGTGTTGCAGCAGCAGGAGAAACTCTCCCAGCCTCACAGGAGAATTCACTGGAGAGACCCACAGGATCCTAGAACATACACAAACCCAACCACTCACCTGGGAATCAGCATGAGAAGGGCCCAATTTGCTTGTGGATAGCAGGGGAAGTGACTGAAAGCTCACCAAGAGCCAAGCAAGTGACACTGTTCCCTTTCTGACCCCTCCCCAACAGATAGCACCACAATGCAGCAACTAGGGTTGCCCCACCCTGGCAAATACCTAACGATCCAATCCTTACAACATAACAGGTGAGCTGAGGGAAAAAAAAATATGGCCCAAATGAATGAACAGATCAAAACTACAGAAAAACAACTAAGCAACAAAGAGATAACCAACCTATCAGATGCAGAGTTCAAAATACTGGTAATCAGGATGCTCACAGAAATGGTTGAGTATGGTCATGAAAGAGAGGAAAAAATGAAGGTTCTGCAAAGTAAAATAAAGGAAAAAAAACAGGGAACCAACATTGAAGGGAAGGAAACTGAGACTCAAATCAATGAATTAGAGCAGAAAGAAGAAATAAACATTCAACCAGAACAGAATGAAGAAATGAGAACTCAAAAAAATGGGAAGAGGAACCTCCAGGATGACGTTAAACGTTCTAACATCTGAATCATAGGAGTGCCAGAAGAAGAAGAGCAAGAAATTGAAAACTTATTTGAAAAAATAATGAAGGAGAACTTCCCCAATCTGGCAAAGGAAATAGACTTCCAGGAAGTTCAGAGAGTCCCAAAGAAGTTGGACCCAAGGAGGAACACACCAAGGCACATCATAATTACATTTGCCAAGGTAAAAATGAAGGAGAGAATCCTAGAAGCAGGAAGAGATAAGGAGACCCTACAAAAGAGCTCCCATCAGACTGTCAGCTGATTTCTCAAAAGAGACCTTACAGGCAGGAAAGGGCTGGAAAGAAGTATTCCAAGTCATGAAAGGCAAGGACCTACATCCCAGATTGCTCTATCCAGCAAAGCTTTCATTTAGAATGGAAGGGTAGATAAAGTGCTTCTCAGATAAGGTCAAATTAAAGGAGTTCATTATCACCAAGCCCTTGTTTTATGAAATATTAAAGGGACTTATCTAAGAAAAAGAAGCTAAAAAACATGTATAGTAAAATGACAGCAAACTCACAATTATTAACAACAAACAAAAACAAAAAGAAACCAAGCAAGCAACTAGAACAGGAACAGACCCACAGAAATGGAGATCACATGGAGGGTTAGCAACAGGGGAGTGGGAGGACAAGGGAGGGGGGAAAGGTACGGAGAATAAGTAGCACAGATGGTAGATGCAGAATAGACAGGAGGAGATTAAGAATAGCATAGGACATGGAGAAGCCAAAGAACTTATATGTACAACCCATGGACATGAATTAAGGTGGGGGTGATGCTGGTGAGGGGGGAGAAGGTTAGAGGGGAATAAAGAGGAGAAAAAATTGGGACAACTGTAATCAATTAAATATATTTTTAAAAATTACAAATGTGTGAACCTTGGGTCCCAGGATGTTCATTTCTAGGGATATATTCTTTAGGTACCCATATGTGCAGTGAATGGAGTATGCACAGTGTTTTTCATCCCAGCATTGTTTGTAAGAGCAAAGGTATTGACAAAAATTATTAACACTGGTTACATCCTGGGAGTGGAGTTGGGGACCAGTTTTCACTATACCGACTTTAATACTTTTTGACTTTTGCACTATGTGTTACCTCTCCTAAAATAAATATTAATATATGTACTGCAAAGTGTGACTTGGAACAGAATGAATATTCTTCTTTGAATAGACTCAACTTAAAAATAAATACATTTATTGAAAAGGAAAATATGCTTTGCTGTGTTAAAAGGAAAGTTGGTATCCTCTGCCATATACAGGAGATAATCACGAGAGTGAATATCATGGGAAGAAACAGTTTTGGACGCTTAATAAGATACCCCCTTTTCTC
Organism: Tonatia bakeri; assembly: GCA_004024845.1. NCBI lineage: Eukaryota > Metazoa > Chordata > Mammalia > Chiroptera > Phyllostomidae > Tonatia > Tonatia bakeri. The sequence continues at coordinate 78,406 of PVIA01003269.1, read as the reverse complement.
TTACAGGCTCTGTAAAATATACTTTAAAAAAACAGAAAGAAAAGTCATGCTTTTCCATGCTACCCAGAGAGGGACCCATACAGCATCGTTCTCAATTCCCACATAACTTAAAAGGACACTTTCACAATGTCCAGAGGCCTTGATGTCCTGCAAATGAAGGAAGAGGATGTCTTCAAATTCCTTGCAGCAGGAAGCCACTAAAGTGGCACCAACCTTGACTTCCAAATGGAACAGTATTTCAAAAGGAAAAATGATGGCACTTACATCATAAAACTGAAGAGAACCTGGGGGGAAGCTTCAGCTGGCAGCTTGTGCCATTGATTTCATTGAAAACCCTGCTGATATCAGTGTCATATTGTCCAGGAATACTGGTCAGCAAGCTGTGCTGAAGCTTGCTGCTGCTGCTGGGGCCACTTCTATGTGGGCAGCTTCACTCCTGGAACATTTCCTAACCAAATCCAGGCAGCCTTCCAGGAGCCAAGACTTCTGGTGATTACCGATCCCAGGGCTGACTAACAGCCTTTCACTGAGGTGTCTTATGTTAATATGCCTGCCATTGCTTTGTGTATCATAGGCTCTCTGCATTGTGTGGACACTGCCATCCCTTGCAACAGTGGGGCTCACTCAATGGGTCTGATGTGGTGGATGCTGGCCCAGGAAGTTCTGTGCATGTGTGGTACCATCTCCCTTGAACACCCCTGGGAGGCCATGTCTGATCTCTACTGCTACATAGATCCTGAAGAGATTGAGAAGGGAAAGCAGGCCACTGCTGAAAAAGCTGTGACCAAGGAGGCATTTCAGGGCTAATGGACTGCTCCAGCCCTCAAGTTCACTGCTGCTCAGCCTGAGGTTGCTGACTGGTCTGAAGGTGCAGGCACACTCTGTACCTGTTTAGCAGTTTCCTACTGAAGCCTGGAGCGCTCGGCCTGCCCCTGAAGCCTGCAGCCCCCACTATGCAGACCACTGAGTGAGTAGCAACAACCACTGGTCTTAAGCTGTTCTCCCACAGACTCTCAACAGAATGGAAATCAGGCTGATGGAAAATAAAGTTTCTTTTTAAAAAAAGTAAGCAGTCATGCCTTAACTGGGGTGGCTCAGTTGATTGGGTGTCATCTTGCAAAGCAAAAGGTCATGGGTTCAATTTCCAATCAGGGCATATGCCTAGGTTGCTGGTTTGGTCCCTGGTTGGGGCACATACAAGAGGTAATGGATTAATGTTTCTCTCTCATATCAATATTTCTCTCCCTCTCTTTCTTCCTCTCTCCCCCTCTCTCAAAAAAAAAAAAAAAAAAACAGAATAGAAGTGCTGTCATGCTGGTGGTATGTACCCCTGATATGACCTGGTAAGAAAGGCACCTCACCTCTGAGCTTTCTTCCCCAGAACCCATAACCCCAGCCTACTGATGAGGAAACCATCAGAAAATTCCCAACTGAGGGACATCCTACAAAATGCCTCATTCGTACTCCTCACAAACAATGAGGAAAATACGAGAAATTCTCATAGCCAAGGGGCACTAAGAACACAACTACGTGTAATGCTGGATGGACTCCTACGACCAAAAAGGGACATTAGGTAAACTAAGAAACTCTGAACAAAGCATGGCTTTTAGTTATAAAAGTCTATCAATATTGGTTCATTAATTATGACAAATGTACCACATTATCCTAAGATGATAGGGAAACTAGGTGTAGGGTACATTGAAACTATGTAATCTTAACAAAATTTCTGTAAATCTAAAACTATTCTAAAATTAAGGGTTTTTTAAATGCAAAAGTACAATTTTTATTATGGGTTTAAAAAATACTTAAAATCCAAGAAGTTTTTCTGAGCAAATAAAATTTCTGAATTACAACGAAGTCACATAAAAATGTATTCACATAAATATTTTTATTTTAAAAATTAGTTTAGGCATCATATATTAGAGGAGATCTTATCATGTCTGATTTTCCTAAATTTTATAAAAATCAAATAATTTTTTGCCTCTTGTCTCTCCTTCTAATGCATAATAGATTTATAATGGGAATCAGCCTTAATTCCTCCTTGGATGTAGAAGTGGTATAACTAATGTATATGAGAAATGTCATATTCCCGATGCCATTTAGAAAACTATTGAAGATGAAGTAGTTGCATGGTGATGCCACCACTTTCGCAGCACTGAAAAGTGTCAGCTTAAAGGCCAATTCCAAGGCTGCTAGAATGGGGGCACAGGAGTGGCAATAAAACCAAAGGAAGTGAAGTCTCATGGCAAAAGACTGGGGTTCTTCTCTTTTATGAACACATTTCATCTGCCCCTGTAATTCATCTCAAGCCACTTTTAAAAACACAAACAAGCTGGCAAAGTGTTTGTCTCTGCCAGGCTGCCAGCACCCCCCACTCACTGTGAAAGGCCAGGACCCCATCACTGATCACTGAGGAAGAGAATCAGGGTATCCTTCCAGAATCAGGAGCCCCTGCTCCAGGGCCTGTCTGGGCTCCTAGAGGCCAGTGCCCACCCTACTACAGTCTCTGCCCATCCACTGTCAAATGAAAAGTAAAGCTGGACTTAGTAAAGGGAGACTTATTTGAAAGGATGATTGCAAGAGGGGACAGGGACTACTGCAATAGAAAATGCTATGACCAAGGTCAGCACATGTCTTAAGGGTTAGGCAACAAGATGTTTTCTTTCATAGGGAGGAGAGAACACAGCAAGAAAGGGCTGGGGAGCAGAATGGAAGGATGGCATGATGAGACAGTTCCCTGAAGCCAGCCTATTCTCAGGAGGGGCTGTCTACTGGCTCAGGCTGAGGGTGACCCAAAGTTCAGGGACATGGAGGTAGGAGAGATTTTAACCAATTTTGTTAACAAGCATTTTGCTGCAATTGACTAGCAGGGACAAGCAGTTCAGCTCATCATTGCTGAGGCAAAGAATGGAAATTTGAAGTCTGTAATTGACCTTTTCATAGGTAAACAAGGAGGGACATCTATGACTTACCTAAGTCACACAGAAGGTTGATTCTTTGCAGAGAGCTGTTTTCTGGAACACAGAAGGGTGAGGAGAATTCCTCCAATCCTCACTGCTTTCCAGGAGCACAAGGCTCAGGCCAAATTCAATATTGTCACCACTCAACTGGGGATGATAATTATAATAGTTATCTATGATTTTAATTTAAGTACTTTGAAAGTGCCAGGTGTGTAGTAAATATGTTACAGAATAGACTGGGGGTGGGGAGACAGTTATTGGCCCACCCAGGGATACACCAAAAACTGTTACAGAACACACCCACACACAGGGGCTAAGGGGGGTTACTATATACAGTTACCGAAAGGACCCCCTCCAGGTTCGTTATGTCTGCTGCCTTATAGGAAAAACGTCTCTCAATGCCAGAGATTTGTGAAAAGGAAAGGAAATGTTTATTTAATGCTATATAGACTCAAAGTAGTGACCTAATGTCTTCATTAAAATATCGAAGTCCTTTATGAAACCCACAGACACCCACAGTGCTTCCTTCTTCCCCTGCCCTAATTCGGGATACTGTAACTCCAGAAAAGAAGCAAACATCCATGTTTCAGGCCACTGGCATCATCAGCTGTGTCACCGTCCAGGCAGGATCTCCAATTAATCCAAAGCCATGTGGCACCTTCTTATGGCCTATTGGCAAGAGTTCTTTCACCCTTCTTCCAGCCAAAGTCTCTCCAGCTTCCCAGGCCACTCAGCCAAAGGGAGTACCCCAAAGCCACGTGGTCCTCTTCTATCGAAGCTGCAAGGGTCTGCACTCTGACAAAACCGAATGGCTCTCTCTCTCACATGGCTGCAGGGGTCCCCACTCTGCCAGAAGTGCATGGCTCTCCCCTCTATTGCCACAGCCACATGTACTCTCCCTTCACTGCTACAGCCATGTGGTCCTCTCTGCAATGGCTTCAAGGAGGGGGAGTCACCACTCTGTCAAAGCCAAGTAGCGGTTCTCTGCTAAAGCCACAGGGTGATTCTCTCTCACAGGGCTGTGGGAGTCCCCACTTTGCTAAAGACCACATGGTTCTCTCTCTAATGGCTTCCATGTCTGGATTTAAACCCCCCCACCAATCTTCCTCTACAGCCCCATTTCCGACTCCTCCCACAATCAGCTACACTTGCCAGCATGCCCATATCCTTCCAGCTTTACTGGGCTGCCATAGTGGGTCTGGGCAGGCATGGCCCCATGTCATGGAGCCAATCTTCTCCAAGCTCCCACACAGGTACTATGACTCAGGGGACCTGCCCCCCAGTTACATCTTGGGGGGTAAGTTACTTCCATCCCCCTGGCTCAGAGCGTGGCCATGGCTATTTAACATGTCTATGCAACCAGTTAAAGGTTATAGATATGTTAAATGACCACACCAGAGGTTAGCCACAAAGCTGTTGTTGTACAAAACAGCTCAATGGCCCTGCTCCCTGTGTCCCTTCCTCCAACTCACACCTGTGCCAGGGAGGGGTGAGGACATCCTACTATTTCCTGGACACCTTGAGTTCTGGACCCCTTTCCAAATCCCTTTTTGCCACCCCCACCCTTGGCTGCACACTGTTTCAAATGTACCATAAATATCTGTTCATCTCATTTACCTGTGAAATCCTTGAGGGCAGGGGTTGAGTTTATTTTATGTTTTCTTTGGTGCTCATACAGTCACTAGAATCCAATCTGTTGAATTGGCTTTGAACAAGCCTCAGTCTCCCTATCTGTAAATAAAATGTAACAATCTCCACCTCACAGAGTTGTTGAGAAAATTAAATAACATGGAGTCCAAGGTGCCCAAATACCTGACACATCTCTGGTGACCAGCGACAAAGACTCTCCTTGACCTAACTTTAGTCAGGCTCTTCCAATGAGTTTCAGCAAGAATCTTGCAGGGTCAGTTTAACAAAAATCCCCACCCTTGGTATATGATAAAATTCCTCATCCCTCAACCTTCATTTAGCAGAATTCCCCTTACCCCTGATGCTTGCTCTTAATATTCCAATCCACTACCCCAGACCCTGCTCGTTAGCGACAATTCTCCACTTGTATTCCAAGTTGTGCCCCCTCTCTCCCCATCACAATCCCACCCCCATTGCAGTAGATTCCTGAATCAAGCCTGTCTCACCATCTTTTACAATTGCCTTGAATAACTTAACACCAGTAAATGAATACCCTTCCCTTCTCTACCCAGAGTCCACACTAAGTATAAGCAGAACTCTTCTACTGCCTCTGTTCAATCAGTGCTGGCAGCAGTGGGGAGTTGCCCAAAACCAAATTCCCAGAGGTGCCCACGCTCGGAGTCAGACAGGCAGCCTAGCAGAAGGGTTCTGGTCTCAAACATTGAAACCCAGTTGTTCTCACTCCTATAGGCTGCGCGAGCAGCACCTGGGAGTTCAGACTCAGTATCTGTGACTTTCCAAAAGCACAAGTGTTTGGCCACTTTATTTCACCCACTTTGGTCTAACCCTCTGTAATAACCTTAGTTGTTAAGGATTAGACAAAAAGTGATGGTTGTGAAGCTGCCTAGTACATGAAACAAACAGCCGTCACAGAGAAAACGCAGGCAGGACCCACACAGCAGGAAAAACTGAACAAGCCCAACCACGGGCGGTCTTCGACCTCAGGCCATTTAACCCAGGCAGGCCCGCGGCACCTGCCCCTCCTCCAGTCGCTCCGTCCGACCAGATGAGCTGTGAGAGATCGATACCCTTCGTGCAAGCCTCTGACAACTCGGACAAGACAACCACTGTGTTCCGACCAAAAGGAACCAGTCATCACTAGTCCCCCGAAGACTCCACCTGGTGCAAACTCAAGGAAGATTATTTTGAACTACTCCAGAGGGCGGACAGGATCCTTATACGCGGAGGGGAGAACTGCGCATGCGTCGAGTTAAGAAACGAAACTGGAAGGACTCGCGCATGCGCTTTGGAAGGCTCGTCAAAGACGACTCGGGGCGTGTGCCTGCGCTCAGAAAACGCCGACAGCTGCTCGCCAACTCTCCAGCGCAGCGTTGAATAGAAGAAACGCCCTGCGCATGGCTAGTGATTTAATTTCAGAATTTTGTTTTGCGCCTGCGTTAAGCCAAGCTATTGTGCGCCTGCGCAGTTCTTAGTGTCGCGTAGGTGCAACTCCAGTGTTTCTGCGCGGTCTTTTGTCTCTTCCTGGATGATTGTGTCAGGTGGTTAGTTCCAGGCTGGCTGGAAACGCTTGAGCATGGGGTTCGGAATGGCCCTCCAGAAGTGAAGCCTCAGAGGAGGCGCCGGGAAGGGAAGGGAAGGGAAGGGGTGTGAGGTCTCGGAGTAGAGGGTGGGTGCGACCAAGTGCAGCTCCGGGAGGGAGCGGTGGGGGCCAACGCTGTGGATGCCTGAAGGGCAGAGCTTTCCGATTTGGTAGGAGTTAACTCAGCATCGATACCGCATAATGCAGTCAGTATCAGGATGTAAAATAATGGTAAGTCATCCTGCTTATGGATAACTGTCCAGGAGGGAGAAAGGGGTGGGGGCCATACCAACAAAGTGTTACAAAACAAAAAGAGGTCGACCACCCAACGCTAGCTGAGCGAAACACTAAACACGGAATTGCAATGGAGAAATACTGGTCATTTTATTGATCAGTGGTGGCATCCAGGAAAATGGGAAGTTACTGCTCAAAAGCAGGAGCGTGGTGGCGTTTAGGTTACGGATTAAATCGGGAGAAGTCAAAACACTGTGGGTTAGGGGTTCCGGTAATGCTGGGTCTTGACTGGTGGGAGGTGAGGCGAGGATAATGACTGAATCTTCAGGTATTGAAGATGTCTCTGAGGTCTTTTCCGTGTCCCTCTGTTCAGTCTGAAGGGAAAGTAGCCAGGGAGTCATTCCATCTTAGGGCTCAGGATCTAAAACATAGGTCAAGATGTTATCTTTATCCTGCCAGAGGTCCAGACCAGTGACCATTAGTCAAGTCCAGGTTAGTGTCTTTTGCTGCATGGTGTGTGTGTGTATGTGTGGCTGGGGTGGGAATTCCTGAGTATCTAGGGGAAAGGCTAGGTCCCTGGAGGGGAATAGAGAGAGAGGGATATGATTTCTAGAGCTAGGATTTAAAACTAAATTTATTCAAAGTATAAGGACCCTTGGTTTCTAAAGATACCTTTTGCCGATGAATTAAGCTTTCCGGAAAGCTTCACGGATCTTTCCAGAAAGCTCTTGTTTTTTGTTTTTTTTTTCCGTCGCTGTGGGATACTGCCATAATAAAATTGAAGAAATTACTCTTTGGGCAGCTTGTTCCCAGAAAGCCCAATAGAGGTGATAAGTCGTGGGTGTGGAGGGGAAGGTAGTCTCATGGCCAGCTGCTCCAGGAATGACTGTTTCAGGTCAACCTGAGGTTTCTATGGGACTCTCAGAGCTGTTTCATAAGATCGACCAGACATCCTCTGGGAATCGTGTAAGATTCTCCAAGAAGCCATTTCACCCAACCAGTGTACACACTGCTCTGAGAAGTGCCATAGATTTTTAAAGATAATTTAAGAGAATTCTGGGATGACTGGTGGTTTCCCAGAAGGGTTTATCTTAAGCCAACAGGAACCCATTTGGGCTGTTTACTAACAGCTAACCAAGGACAAGCTTACATTGCACACTCTGGATGGTGTTTACTAATGGTGACCAATAAGAAACTTTGTATGAAGTTCACAGTAGGCTGGTTCATAAAGCCAAGACAAAAGGCACTCAGAGGTTAGCTCAGACAACCGTCATCTGACTCCCTTTCCCAGATTGTCATTTCATACCCCAACAAACAGACCTTTCTGTAAGAAGCCAAGACACAGACCATTGGGGAAAGTTACCAAGACACGGGTAACTTGTACCTGACTGTCTCCTGAAAATTGGTTTGGGGCCAATAAATGTAGCACTCTTGAAGGCTATCATCAGGTTGACCATAGGACTCAATTTGCCTGGAATACCCCAGTTTTTGACTTGTCCAGTCATTAAATATATATAATCATAATTTTGAGCAGCAGAACCTATTCACATGTTAATACTTATACCTAAGGACTGGACTGCCATCCATATATAATGCCCAGGCTACTGCCACCAAAGGCGCCAACTGTGATGTTTTTCCCTTCTGAATGGGTTTTATATATTTCTAGGTTTCTTCCTGAGAACTTAAGATCTCATTTTTTAAGACTTATTCTGTGTTTATTTTATTTTTTAATTACTTTATTGTTGTTCAGTTACAGTTGTCTGCATTTTCTCCCCACCACTCCCCACTACCCCAGCCAAACCCACCTCCCTCCCTTGCTTCCACCCTCCCCCTTGGTTTTGTCCATGTGTCCTTTATAGTTGTTCCTGAAAACCCTTCCCCCCATTGTCCCCTCCCCCATCCCCTCTGGCTATTGTTAGATTGTTCTTAATTTCAGTGTCTCTGGTTGTATTTTGTTTGCTTTTTCTTTTGTTGATCATGTTCCAGGTAAAGGCGAGATCGTATTGTATTTGTCCCTCACCACCTGGCTTATTTCACTTAGCATAATGCTCTCTAGTTCCATCCATGTTGTTGCAAAAGGTAGGAGCTCCTTTCTTTCTGCTGCATAGTATTCCATTGTGTAAATGTACCATAGTTTTTTGATCCACTCATTTGCTGATGGGCATTTGGGTTGCTTCCAGCACTTGGCTATTGTAAATTGTGCTGCTATGAACATTGGGATACATAGGTTCTTTTGGATTGGTGTTTCATGGCTCTTAGGGTATAATCACAGCAGTGGAATTGCTGTGTCAAAAGGCAGTTCAATTTTTAGTTTTCTGAGGAAATTCTGTACTATTTTCCACAGTGGCTGCACCAGTCTGCAATCCCACCAACAGTGCACTAGGATTCCCTTTTCTCCACATCCTCTCCAATACTTGTTTGTTGATTTGTTTATGATGGCCATCCTGACTGGTGTGAGGTGGTATCTCATTGTGGTTTTAATTTGCATCTCTCTGATGGCTAGTGATGCTGTGCATCTTTTTATAAGTCTCTGGGCCCTCTGTATGTCCTCCTTGGAGAAGTGTCTATTCAGGTCTTTTGCCCATTTTTTAATTGGCTTTTTTTCTTCCTGGAGTGGAGTCATGTCAGTTCTTTATATATGTTGGAGATCAAGCCCTTGTCCAAAGTATCATTGGCAAATATGTTTTCCCATACAGTTGGTTCTCTTTTCATTTTAATGCTGTTTTCTTTAGCCATGCAGAAGCTTTTTAATTTGATGAAGTCTCATTTGTTTATTCTTTCCTTTATGTCCCTTGCTTTAGGGGATGTATCAGTGAAAATATTGCTCCATGGAATGTCTGAGATTTTCCTGCCTATGTTTTCCTCTAGGACTTTTATGGTGTCATGACTTATATTTAAATCTTTTATCTACCTTGAATTTATTTTTGTGTATGGTGTAAGTTGGTGATCGCGTTTCATTTTTTTTGCATGCAGCTGTCCAGTTCTCCCAACATCATTTGTTGAAGAGGCTATTTTTACTCCATTTTATGCTTCTGCCCCCTTTGTCAAATACTAATTGACCGTAGAGACTTGGGTTTATTTCTGGGCTCTCTATTCTGTTCCATTGGCCTATGTGTCTGTTCTTAGGCCAGTACCAGACTGTTTTGATTACAGTGGCCTTGTAATATAGTTTGATATCAGGTATTGTGATCCCTCCTACTTTGTTCTTCTTTCTCAAAATTGCTGCAGCTATTCGGGCTCGTTTATGGTTCCATATAAGTTTCTGAAATGTTTGTTCTATATCTGTGAAATATGCCATTGGTACTTTAATAGGGCTTGCATTGAATCTATAAATTGCTTTGCGTAGTATGGACATTTTGATGATGTTAATTCCTCCAATCCATGAGCATGGTACATGCTTCCATTTGTTTGTGTCTTCCTTGATTTCTTTCTTCAGTGTTGTATAGTTTTCTGAGTACAGGATTTTTACCTCCTTGGTTAGGTTTATTTCTAGGTACTTTATTTTTCTTATTGCTATATCAAATGGGATTTTTTTGCTGATTCCTGTTTTTGATATTTCATTGTTGGTGTACAAAAATGCCTTTGATTTCTCAGTATTGACTTTGTGCCCGCTGTTTTGCCAGATTCATTTATTAGGTCATGTAGTTTTTTTGGTAGAATGTATAGGAGTTTCTTTGTACACTAAGATCTCATTTTTTTTAATAGCCTTAATTGAGTACCTACTGTGAGCCAAACTGCTTGTAGGCTCCAGGGATATGTGGCAAAATGTTCTCACCCTGGAAGAGCTTATAGGCTAGTATTAGGGAGAGAGACATGTACCATAAGCAGGCACTTGTGGCACATTGTGACAGCTGCTATTACAGGAGCTCAGGGGCTTTCAGAACACAGAAGCTGTCAGAGAGTTTTAGCAGCCTTCACATAGGGGATCACTGAAGGTGAGCCTTAAAGGTAGGATAGGTGTTTGCCACAGAGGAGGGATGTTGGAAGTATCCCAGACAAGGACCATACATGTTCCTCTCTGGACAGGTATTTATCTTGTGCCCACTGTATGCCTAGTGTTGTGCCAGTCCCTGAAGGCAGTGGTGACCCCAAACAGATGGGACCCTGCCCTCACAGGGTTATGCTTGGCAAAGAAGACCACTGCTAAAGAATCATCACAGGTAAAATGTGTGTTACAAAGGACAAGTGTAGGCAGCTGTAGGAACCTATAGGGGACCTAGTCTGTACATAATCTCCCTCTCTCTATATATGTATTAATTTCAGTTCACATTTTGGCCACTGGATGTCATCCCAGGTCTATTTTTTTTTTGCCCCAGTTTTATGTTATCAAAATAAAATTGTATCAAAACATCATCATGGTGTTTTGCTATAATGGTGTTTTTATTTCTTCCTCCATCAGCACTCAGACTAAGCTGGCAGGTGCACCTGATGGCCGAAGACAGCAACCGAGACACCCTGCCGGGAACGGGGGCTCTCCAGGAGGCCCTCAGGGCACTGCTGCCCCGCACTAAAGAAGAACTGAAGTTGGACCTCAGTGAGAATGTGCATAGGAGTGTGCTGATTCTGCTGCAGCAAGCCACCAGCCTCTTCTATGAGGGCAGAAGGAGCGAGTGTCTGCAGACAAGTGAGGCACTCCTTGACTACTCCTGGGAGAAACTCAATACTGGGGTGTGGCGGGACGTGGACAAAGACTGGCGTCGGGTTTATTCCTTCAGCTGCCTTCTGAAAACCATGTGTCTTTGTGAAACACCTGGGGACACTACCACTGTGGCTGCAGCCTTGAAGGTCTGTGACATGGGCCTGCTGATGGGGTCAGCCATTCTTGGGGACATCCTCAGTAAAGTTGCTGCCATCCTTCAGACACACCTGCTATCTGGAAAAAGGCCTGCCCAAGGCCCAACCCAGGAGCAGCCTGGCATAAAGGTATCTTGGTGGGATTGTCGGTGACTGCACCTAATGTAATCTAGCAGCCCTGTTTTTCTAGAAGTAACAAGTCATCTCTTCCTTTAAGTGAGACCTCTCTGACCTCTCCGACATGCTGACCTCTCTGGCTGAAAGTAATGTCTCCATTGATTTGGAAGTGGAACAGCTTCATCTGTTTTCTCAGTTTTTTCCTCCCATTTCTGCAGAAGCAGTACCATTTCAGGAGAGAGGAAGGGTGGCAGCTTTGTTGTTCCTAAGAGAGACAGCTCGGAGGGATGGTAGGGGCGATGATTTTTCTTGGACAACTGGTTGAAGTATCACCCACGTTTCTGGCAGCTGTGTCTCTGCACTGCTGAGTTTGGGTGAGGTGCCACAACTAGCTATCTCCTGTTCATGCGATTGATCAGTCCTGCCCTTACATCCTTGCACATGTCCCTGCTGGAATTTAAGTGCATGTGGCAAAGGATACCCTAAGTCACTGTGCATAGTTTACTGAGAAGGCTTCGAATCCTGGTGCTGGCACACAGTCCTCATGCACAGCACCTCTGGGCAAGTCTGTTCACAAGGAGGAGACAGATAAAGAGGTGTGAGAAAATGTTCAACCTCATCTTTGGTTTTAAGAAAAAATAAACAGTCATTTATAGCTATGAAATCATCAAATGAGGTTTTGCACAATACCCAGTGTTACCAAGGGTGCCATGGAGCTAAGGACATGGTGCGTTGATTGACCTAACAGAGGGTAGGGCAGATACGGAGATCAAGGGACAAATACCTCTTCACTTTCCTATGCTAAGTCTGTCCCAGGGGCACATGGAACAGGCTTCGGGCCCAAGGTGGTACTCGTGGTGCGGGTGGTGTCGGGCGGTGGCTATAGCTAAGGGGCTGAGAGCTCAGGCTCTGGAGCCAGCCTGCCTGGGCTCAAGTTCCCACACTGCCATCCATTGCCTGTGAGTCAGGCGAGTACAGTAGCCCCCCCGTGCCCACTCATTCTCTTGCCTGTGAGAGGAGGTTTGCTCAGCAGCTTTATTGAGCATCAGCAGTGGCCCAAATGTGCCAGCTGCTAGGTGATGGTGCAGAAGGGTCCAAACCCTGTCCTTCACTTACCATCTAGTGGGGCTGTAAAAAGTGGGGAGAAGCAGCTTCATGGAACGTGGTCAGGGAAGGCTTCTTCAATAACGGACACATGAGCATGAAAGCCTACTGTAGATAGAGGGTCGAGACAGTGAAGGGAACAGACAGGTGTGCGACCTAGCACATCACCTGCAGGTAAGGATGTTAGCTGCCAGTGCTGCAAATGTCGAGAACTGGTTTGGGGTCCAGCATTGGGGGCAGAGGGTGCTGACACATGCATGCCAGGGAGTCAGTACTCTACGTGAGAGCTTGTCTCCCAGTGGTTTAACAGACAAGGAAACTGAAGCTCAGATACAGTAACTTAGTCAGTCAATTGGAAATGGTTAAGTAAATTGTGATGCCACCACTCTTGAGACATTGCAAGGACAGGTGGTAACAGGGGAACTGCTTTAGTTAAATTATTGGATGGGAGAGGTAGAGTTGTTTATTCGTCGTGAGTATTACTGCCTGTGGGTCAGGGGTGTGTCTGTGAGAAGGTGGGGAAGGAACTGGGGAATGAGAAGGAATGCTCTATGTCAGGTGGTAGAGTGGGGGATAGTAAGTTTTCCTCAACTGCAGAATTTCTGTGAAAGCAACATACTACTTTTATAATTGAACAAACATTTGAAATGACCTGGTAAAGAAAAAATATCTTGCTCTAATGCGAAGTAAACAGTAGTCACAGCAATAATAATGACAATAAATGTTAACTGTCTTTGTAATTAAAGACATCTAAGCTCTCCTACCATTGATACAAATTCCTAGAATGTCTCAAGTGTTGTCTTTCCTTTGTGGTTGCCATTTTGCTTTGTTCTGATTTTAAACAGAAAGCCAGGAATGGCCATGCTTCAGTTCCAGATATGAGGTCAGAAGAAGCAGTTCCCCGGCTTCACTGTCCATCCCTCCAGTATTTCAGGAAACATCACTTGGTTCCACAGAGGCCTGTGATCTTAGAAGGCGTGGCCGACCATTGGCCATGCATGAAGAAGTGGAGGTGGGTGATGCTGAAAGCCAGGTTCTCCCTCTTGTTTCAGTGTCTCTGAAGACTCTCTGTGCTCTCCCCCCACCACCCCCAAGTAAACACAGCCCCTGGACACGTCACTGCCAGTCCCTGGGGTGGGTGGCCAAGGAAGAAGAACTGGCAGCCAGTGCTCTGGGTCTACACAAGATCTAAGACTCTTGCCTCCTTCCACTTGCTTGCCCTAAGCCATTTTTAATGAGGGCTTCAGGGGCCGGCCAGTACTAAGTCTCTTAGGCAGTTTTATAGGATCTTAGGAATTCTGTGTACTTTCTGGGCCCTGAAGCTTCAGAGTAGGAAGAAAAAAACAAGAGATGGCCACGTCCCCTTCTTTAGGGGGCCTGTGGGCTCTTGTGTTTGCTTTCTCCTCACACCTGCTTCTAGTTCCCCCTCAGACTCAGGGGAGACAGGTCAGATCAGGCACCTGGAGAGTGGCCGTGATGCAGGAGCTGTGCATAATTTTGGAAAGGAGGAGTGGTCTCTAAGGAAGGTTGATTGAATCAGCCTGTCTTACAGTGGTAGCCTTGTTGGGGGAGTGGCTTCCGCCAAGATTGAGGAGGAATTCTGACTGCAAGAGTCATCGTCCCAGCAAACATGCCGTATATGTTTTACTGTGTATCAGGCATGTTACATGTCTTACTACATACCAGGTGCCAAGGTTAGGCACTTGCCACGTTTCCTCTCTCTTTATCTTCCCTGGTTCCTATGGGATAGGCCGTCACCAACACCATTTTGCATTGGTGAACAAGTGCTCAGAGAGGTTAAGAAACTTGCTGGAGATCCCTTGGTCTATAACAGGCAGGGTCTAGAGTCCGTGCCGGGCCTCCAGAGTTGAGAACCCTGGCACTTCGGCAACCCCCGCACTGTTGGCCGTCTACTCAGCCTAGTGACAGAGCTGGCAAAGAGAGAAGGCCCTCGGCATGCTGGGGAATACAGCCTCCAGCCAGAACTGTAGCAGATGAGATGTGTCGGGTCTATCTGCAAAGCTGCCCATCACCAGCCGGGCTAGGAACCGCACCATCAGTGCCTGAGTTGCCTTGTCAGTGAGGTGGGGGATAATGTAGTCTCCACTTCGTGAGACTTTGTGGTGAAGAAAGACACCACATAAAGCATGGGTAGCGGAGTGCCCAGCAAGCACTAGCAATACTGATGAAATGATGATACATGTTTCTCTAATAGTTTGGAGTATATCCAAGAAATTGCTGGCTGCCGAACAGTCCCGGTGGAAGTTGGCTCCAGGTACACGGATGAGGATTGGTCCCAGAGACTCATGACGGTCAGTGAGTTCATCAGCAGGTACATCCTGAATGAGGTATGTCATTGTGATTCCTTTCTCCTAACAGTTACAAGAGGCGAACACATTACATTTGGGTAGATAACCTCCGTGCATCACACTGGAAGGTTTTGGAGTAGTCAGTCTTAAGAGTCTTCTTGGTCAGTAGGCTGGCCGGTGCCCGGAAGGCAGGCTGCGGGGTAGACAGGCAGGTGGGCTTGGCATGAGGGACTCATTTCAGAAACTTTTTTGTTATTGTACATTTCAGTGCTTTTGAATATATTCTAAGACTATGCAACTATCAGTACTGTGTAATTCCAGAACATTTTCATCACCCCAAAAGAAATGTCAAACTAATAGTCACACCTCACTCCTTGCCCAGGCAACTACTGAGCTTCTTACTGTCTCTATGGATTAGCCATTTCTGGACATTTGATATAAACTGAATCACCTCATCTGTGGCCTTCTGTGTCTGGCTTCTGTCACTGAGCATCATGTTTTCAAGGTTCGCCCAAGTCGTGGCGTTTATCAGTCTTGTACTTTACCCCCGTTATGGTCGAGTAATATTCTGTTGTTCGGATAGACCTCGTTTTGTTCATCCGTTGATCTGTCGATGGCCATTTGAGTTGTGTACTCTTTTGCCTGGTATGAACAATGCTACTGTGAACATTCATGTACAAGTTCTTGTGTGGACATATATGTTTGTTTCTTTTAGGTATGTACTAAGTGATTTTGCTGGTAACTTCATGTGGTAGCTCTGCATTTAACCTTTTGAGGAACTTCCAAACTGTCTTCCAAAGCAGCTGCACCATTTTATCATTTCAGATTCTCAACAGTAAGGGCTGGGGGTGGTTTCCTCTCCTGACACTGGGTGGCAGAGAATGTAGATTGTCTGCCTGCAGCACCTGAACCATCCCTACTGGCTGGGAACAAAGGGAGCCTGGCAGTGGGTGCACAGACCCTTCAGGGGAGGGTTGTCCATGCAGCATCTGTGGTGGGCAGGGTCTTTCACGAGGTGTGGAAGTTAGCATCAGTGGTTTGCAACTCTTCCACATGCTCCCAACAACCTGACGCCTGGGCCCTGACTCTGTAAAGCTCTGACCAGATTTGGTCATGGATCTGCTGCAATAAATGGGTCCGGTCAGTGACCATGGGGGCTAACAGTTTCTTCTGTTGGCCTTCTCAACATTGTGACTGAACTCCTCAGGGACCACCCCGTTACCCTTCCTGACCCCATCTCTTGCACTCCTGAAGTTCCAGCCCCCTCCACAGGCACTCAGTGTAGTTCCCTGGGCTGTCAGTGCTCACAGATGTCTTTCCTTTTCTGCTTCTCCTGTACTCCTCCCTACCCCCACCTCTGCTCAATTAGCTGTCACCTGGGACCTAGAAATGGGAGCCGTGGACTAGAGATGCCCCATGTTGCCATGTCCCTTCCACTTGTAAACATAACCCAGCTCAGAGACCTCTGCTATCTCACTCTGCTAGGATGGGAAGAAGCCTGAGACATTTTGTGGAGCAGGCAGGATGGGCACTTTGGAGTCAGGCCAAACAGCTCTGGATCCTGCACTGGTCCTTGCTTGCCCTGTGTCCTTGGCTGGTTACTTAATCTCTCAGATCTTCAGTGTCCTAACTCCTGGTTAGTTAGGGTTGGTTGGGGTTAATTAGTCAGAGGTTTCCGATACTTCATAGGGTCATTGTGAGAATAACATGCAAAGCTAAGCACAGCACACCCAGCACTCAGCTACTGTCAGCAGTTAATGTCCTATGCACCAGGATGTCTGGGAGGGCAGAGGCCACGTCAGATCTGGCTCTGCTCGCTCCTTAGCACAGGCTCTGGCATTTTGTAAACTCTTAACATTTGTTGGAAGGAAGAGGGAATGAAGGAGAGAGATAGAAAGATAGATTTTCGAGGCATCTTAGAGGAGCCTTATTTACTTCGACACTGTGTCAGCCTCAGAGCAGTTAGACCCAAGCCAGCCCCACCCAGAGTCGGGAGGCTGGCATCTGGCACCCCTCCTGCCAGGCCCCCAGTCCTTGCAGAGGCCCAAGGGCTCCTCCCAACTCAGGGCTCCAGCCCTCAGCACCACAGAGCCCCGTGTGTAAAGCACCAACCCTTTTACCCCCCAGAGTGGCAGAAGTTTCCACCAAATGATAGTCTCCAAAGATTAATTGCCAGAAAGAGTATAAATTATTTAACTTTGGGGAAAGTAACCTGGCAGAAGCTATGAAAACTTAAAATGCACATACTCCTTGACTCAGATGTTCTGCTTTTGGACACACATAAATACAAGGACCAGAATATTAAGACTGTTCATTGAAATGCTGGCAGAGCAACCCCGCTGCCCACCAGTAGGGGGAGAGGTGAGTTAATAACCATGTATTTGTCCATAAAATGTGCATTCATCAGAAGAATGACTCTGACACACATTTGGCGACTTGGAGAGATGTTTTTGCTATATCATTGAATGAAAAAAGCAGATTTCAGAGTCATGTGTAGTATGATTCCATGTTTATTTTAAAAATCATCATATGTATACAGCCCCTTCATTTTTTTCCCAAGAGGATGTTAAATAGCTTGTTGACGCTACATGATAATGGATGATACACAAGCTTTATTCCCATCTGTCATTTCATCTGGCACCATAACTCAGTTAGATATATTGCTTAGGATGTGCCAACAGTCATCACTTACCAAACAAACCCCGTGACTCTGTTCAGGTGCCCCTTTTAACGGCAAACCCCAGATCACAGCATAGGAACTGTCAGTTGCACTGCGCCAGGGTTTCTGGAAACAGTGGCTTCTCAGCCCAGGCGGACTGTAAACAAGTTTCCGGTGGAACCTAGCATCACCCTGAAGGAATTCCAACTTCACACTGTTGGGGTGATTTACCAAGATGGCTTCAGAGCAGGCTAACTTTACACAGCACATTTTTAAAAAGATAGTGTATTCAGAGTCATGATCAGACTATTACATTTAACAATCAATAGCATGGGTGCAAAAAAAAACAAACTACATTAAAACCCTTGGTTGGAATGCTTTACATATTCCACGGCACAGAAATAAAATAACCTGTTATACAATCAGTCATAAACTCAGTCCTTGTGTTTTTTGCCCACTCACACGAGTGTTGTCTAAAACATGTCTTCTTTGCAGCAGCCAGGCCCTGCCACCGCTGTGCTTGGCTGAGTCCACAAACTGCTGCAACCTGGAGCTGCCTGTCACTTCTCCGGCCCTCCTCTCCTGCTGAGCTTTGTTTCCTGGAGCAATTAAGACCCGTGCCACTGCCATAGCTGCTGCCGCTGCTGGAACCGCCACAGCCACCTGGGTTTCGTGGCTTGGCAAAGTGTTGGCCTCCTCCACCACAGGGCCCAGAGCGTCTGCCTCCAAAGTTTCCTCCTTTAATGGGTCTGCAGTTTGCAGATTGATTTTGTAATTGTCAAAATCACTGTAGCTTCCGCCACTTCCAAAGTTGATTCCATCATTACCAAGTCCATGATAGCCACCCCCACTGCCACCATATCCACCACCACCACGGCTGCCACCAAAGCCATCTTGACCGCTGAAGTTTCCTCCACAACCAAAGTTGTCATTCCCACCAAAACCACCTCTGAAGTTTCCAGAACCAGTTCAACCTCTTTGGCTGGATGAAGCACTAGTCATCTCTTGCTTAGGTGGGGCTTTCCTTCTTTCCCAGTTGTGGCCGTTCACAGCGTAGTGTTTCTGAATGACAGTCTTGTCTACAGAGTCGTGGTCATCAAAGGTTACAAAAGCGAAGCCTCCCTTCTTGCCGCTACCTCGGTCAGACATGATTTCAGTCACCTCACTTTCCCCATACTGTTCAAAATAATCTCTTAGGAGATGTTCTTCAGTGTCTTCTTTAACACCACCGACAAAAATCTTGTTCACAGTGAAGTGGGCACCCGGTCTTTGAGAATCTTCTCTAGAGTCAGCCCTCTCTGGTTCCACAACTCTTCCGCCCACCTCTTGTGCCTCCATTCCCGGCTGCACCCCCTCCTCCACAGGGGCGTCGTGACAAACCCAGGGCCCTGGAGCGCTTGGTGTTTGGATCTCATCACCACACAGTCCGTGAGCGTCCCCGTTGCTCACCACGGCTCCTCACACTCTCATCAGATGTTTCAAAGCTTGGACCTCCGATAAAGAGTGTCTGCAGCTGTTCCAGTTCTTTGGGAGACTCTGACTTAGGCATGATGATCACGAGAGGGGAGATTTTTTCTAAATTGATTTTTAGAGTAGAAGTATTGATTTGTTGTTCCACTTACTGATGCATCCATTGATTGCTTCTTGTATGTGCCCTGACTGCAGTTATAACCCTCAACCTTGGCATATTGAGACGATGCTCTAACCAACTGAACTCCCTGGCCAGGATGGGAGGGGTGAATTCAATGATGCTTACTCAGTGGCATCCACTGGCAGAAAGGAGTGATCTAATGAGCAAATCTGCCCCTTCAGCCCTGGATCACAGGGTGACAAACTCCAAGCAACCTCTGTGGCAGAGACAGCACCAGATCCTGAGTCTCCCCAGTCAGCAGTCCTGCTCAGCTGGGAGTTGATCACATTAGCTGCTGGGTGGGAGAGGAGGGCCCTCCAGGTGGCTGCCCAGGCCTGGGGTAGGAGCATGTGGGTGCTGAGAGCCAGCTTAATAGCACCTGCAAGGTGTCTATCACCACTAACAGGTTTTCTGTGTCTGGTTTTTCTCCCATGGATTAGCCAAAGGACGTCGGTTACCTGGCCCAGCACCAGCTCTTTGACCAGGTAAGTCTAAGACCACACGCCTCTGGCCTTCTCTCTCTTAGCTCCCCTCCTCCTTTCCTGGGCTCTGACCCCAAAGGGCAGCAGAGGGAGTAGCAACCTTGTTTGCCACCCACTGGTGCTGCTCTCTGCAGTGAGCAAGGGTGCACTCTGCATCACCTGGCTTCCTCCTCACCAGCCAGCAGCAAGAGAGCAGGCGAGGCCACCAGGCCTGAGAGGCTGGGCCTGCTGAGCCTAGGGCCCCAGGAGGGTTGGGGGGACGGGTCCATAAGCACCAGAGTGACCTCTGGGGTGTGAGTCAGAAGTCCAGATGTGGTCAGAACTGGGGAGGGGGTCCCAGGGACCCAGGCAAGGGTGGCAGACTCTGACCTGACCCAGAAGAAGTGAGTTCACTGCCTTCCTTGCAACAGAGCTCTGGGAAGATCCTGGCGCTGCCCTTACTACATCTCACATGTCTCCCAGCAGGGCCATCTCCCCACCCCTGGGCCTGCATGCTCCCGGCAGGGACCAGGTTCAGTTCTCTGGGTACCCAGCCCTGGTGGGCCAGATTAAAGGTCCTCAGGGCACACTTGTTGAAGAATAAGAGAGCAAGGGGACTTGGGTAAGAGGACACTCCCAGTGAGTGCCATCTCACACCAGGAGCCCCAGAGGGCAGAGTGGGATAGGCCCACATGCTGGGGTGTATTGATCAGCCTAAGGGGATTTGTCCAGAATCACAACAAGGAGAAGGCAAAGAGGGGGACTGGGGCCAAGCTGGGGAGTACATTGAATGCCAGGCCAAGAACTTGGATTTATCTAGAAGACAGGAGCCCTGCGAGGTTTTTAGCAGGAGGGTTCCCAGTAAGGTAGTATTTCCAAAAGAATCCAGTAGGACAGACAGGGAACGTCGAGGGACAGTGACTGGGGGCAAGTGGGGAGACAGCACACACGTTGCAGAAGTGCTGCTCTGGGTCTTTCCCTGTCACACATCAGCCCTAAAGCAGATGCCAGAGCGTGACCAGCCAGCACTGGCATCGCTGGGGGCTTTCAGCGAAGCAGGCTCCACCCCAGGGCCTGGTGACCGGGCTCAAGGTGACCGGGGCTCCATAGCCGCCAAACACAGGGCTCACAAAGCAGTCGTGGGGGCTCAGGGGCCGCCTGGCCGTAGGAAGTGAGAAAACCAGGGTGCGCGACTCTGTAAAGAATGCTCCTAGCTGTGCTGAAGACAGGAGAAATGCCACAAAAGATCAACTGTAATTGTCTGTGGGCAGTGAGTGGTTTTTCCTTCTCATTTCTGCAGTCTCCAAATTATCTGTGACTGTACATTCATTGTGAGAAAAAAATAGACTATTTTTAAATGCAAACAAAACAAGAGAACAAAGTGTGGCAGGAATCAGATTGCGCTCCATGTTTTCAAAGCAGTCTAGTTAGGACACTGGAGCAGTCAGAGGAATCCTCATCCTGGGGAAATAATTGAACAGTTTGGCTTTCTGTTCAGTCCCTTTCCCCATCTCTCACTTACCCCTTCACTCGGTACTTGGGGTGTAGCTGGAGCAGGGCCGTGGGGCATGGCAGGAATGGGCTGCTTTGTAGGCCCCTGTGCACCAAGCACTGAGCTCTGCCCTGGGGTACGGGGCTAAAGAACTCAGAGTCACGCCCTGACCCAGTGGACCTAAAAACCGACACTTCATATGGTGATGAGTAGCCCAAGGAAAATAAGATGTGGCCTCACAGAAGGCGGCTGGGCAGGAGAGAAGGCTCTTTGGATCAGGTAGTCAGGGAATGCGTCTCAAGAAAGTAACATTTGAGCAGTGACTCAAAAGAAGAGCTGTGGCCAGCCATGTGCGGAGGTAAGAGAAGGGGCGAGCTGACTAGGAGGGCAATAGGAGTGAACTTTCACCTTCAGGGGGGCACAAAAGTTCAGCATTGCTGGAGCTCAGTACACAAGGGGCCAGGAGTAGCAGGTGGAGTCCGAGAAGTAGGTGGGGGCTGAGTGAGGAAGGGTAGTTTTCTCAGTGTGATCGGAACCTGGAGGTGATGTTTCCAGCATCTCTGGCCACTTTCTGGAGGTGAACTTAATGTGGGCAGGTGTGGTGGCAGGGGGACCGTGAGGAGGCAGTTGCAATGGTCCAGAGATGCCGATGCCATGGAGGTGGAGAGGCTGGCACTGGACGTTGTTGGGTAGGCAGACGTCAAGGGAAAGGAAGCAATCAAAGAAGAGGCCTAGATTTGGGAGTCAACTAACTCGTTAGATGAAGCTGAGAAGTCCAGGAGAGGCTGCTGGTGTGGTCTCAGCCAGACTGGAGACACTCAGGGTGGGGCTCAGCAGGAATGCCCAGGGAGGGCAGCTCTTGGCAGGAGGCAAGGCCAGGCAGGGTCAGTCCAAGCATGAGCCTGGCCCATCTGCCAGATCTGCCATGTCTGCTGCTGAGGCTAGGGTTGCCCTCACTGACTGTCCTGACCAGGGTTGGAGGGTGTGGGTAGTCCTACGTTCAGATGGTGCTGTGTCAGCTTCCAGGAGGGCTGGGCAGGTGGGGCTGGGTGGGCTGTGGTGTCTTTCTTTACCAGGCCTCCCATATTAAGACTTACAGGTTCTGCCTCCTGAACTCTGTTGCTAAGAAGAAAAGGAGGATTCTAACTGGCCTGCCCCTACTGTGTAATTCCAAGAGATCAGCCTCTTCCCTGACCTCAGTTGCACTGGGCACAGCTTCCCAGGGGCGCTTCAAAGCCACCAGTAAATTTGGCTCCCTGCCCTGGAGGACCCTCATCCATGGGACTAGAATGAGAGGAAGCCGTTTTGGAAGGCAGAGTTTGTGATTATCTTGAAGATGTTTTGGCTGTTACAGGGCCAACGGAATCTGTACCTGGGGTCCCCAGAGGTGTTTTCATCTCTGCTGTTCAGAATGCCTTAAGGGAAAGTCTGAGCAGCCAGGCATGGAGTGTCGTGGGGGTGGTGGGGCGGAGGGCGCTGGGCAGGCCTCCGCACTGTTTTCTGGGCCTACCCTGCCCACTTGAAGCTCAGTGGCTCCCACTGAAAACCTTTTGCCCAAAACTCTCTTACTGACTTTCCTCTCAGAGACCCCATGTTTTACAGTGTTTTGGCTACTACACCAGTCCTACCATCAATTACCAGCCACATATGGGAGCCTTTCTTCTCTTGGGGTCTCTGAAACCTTGGCCAGTGCTCTGCTTGCATCAACCAATCACTCAGAAATTCCAGTGATCAGGAACCAATCAGCTTCTCAGCACTCCACAGGGCCAGGTGTGGTGTAATCCCCTGGTAGGAGCTTCCCAGAGGCCTTTCAGAATCTTGCACACAGCTTGATAAGCTAGGGACCTTCTACTTCTAAGCAGTGGACACAGCAGCATTTCCGTATTTCTACATAGGCTTAAGATAGATCTCAAGTACAGAACAGCAGCATCTGTCAAGGCTGCATGCAGGAGAACATTCCAGCTATTTTGGGTATTATTGTTTGATTTTTTTTTTTTTTGGAGAGATATTGATTTGTTATTCCACTTATTTATGTATTCATTGGTTGATTCTTGGGTGTGTCCTGACCAGGGATCGAACTTGTAACCTTGGTGTGTTGGGACAACTCTCTAACCAACTGAACTACCTAGCCAGGGCTTGCTTGACCAGTACTTTCTTAACTAGCAATCTGAACTCGCAGTAGCTGCTACTGGAGGAATGGCCAGTCTCCCTGCTGGTATCCGTACAGACCAACAGGTGCTTACTCTGAAAATGCCTGAGTAGAGTAGCAGAGGCAGTCGCCCCCTACAACCCTGTTTTCATACCTCTCAAGCTTGAAAAATGCCACTGGGTTCAGAGAGTGTCCAAAGAGGGGCTTGTGAGGAATCCAGACACCCTAAGGGTGGGGGCCAGAGGCTGGCTCTGGTAGGTGCAGCACTGAGTTGCCCTCTGAAGGTCAGGTCAGGAAGTGGGTTTGTTCTGGGTGAGTTGTGTCTTCTCTGTCAGCTACTGACTGCTTCTTTCCAAATGAGGCCAAGACCACCACAGCCCTGCCCTACCCTGAACCTCCCACATTGCCTGCCATGCTGACAAATGGCCCTGAGGTTTTGAGAAATTAAGTAGAAATTTAAATCTGGTCCCTAAAAGAACCACAGCTATTAAAGCCATAAAGGTAAATGAGGTTGTGAGCATAAAATGGTTAGTGAGCTTGAAGAGAAAATGTCCAAGAGGTGGTCTCCCCCTCACTGCATTGGGCACAAACTTGGGCTGGGCTGCCTGTCTCATCAGATGGTCTCTGTGCCTGGCCTGTTTCCACTGGCTTTGGAAACATGCTTTATACCCACCCCGGCTTTTAAAAGGAGGAAGTCAAGAATCCACTCGTTGATTTTAGTTACCCTCTTGGTTCATCCTTTCCCTGAGGCAAAGACGTCAGAACGCCTCTGCCCAAAAGTGGGTGAGGGGGTGGGGAGGATCTAGGGTAAGAAAGCACTGGAGGGGAAACAGTGCTTGCAGTCTTCAAGTGCACCTTTTCAGACACATTGACGTCAGACACGTTGACAGCGCCTGCTTTCTCAGGCAGCCTCCTCCATCCTGTGAGCTGGAACATCGGCCTCCTTGAGGGACTCCAACCCTCCACACGGAGGAGGGCTGCGCAAGCTCACTTCCATCTGGGATGGAGAAGTGTGAACACTTCTGAAGACTTGTGCACACTGGAAGCACCAGCAGCCCTGCAGGAGGGCGCCCCTCCACCAAGCCTCCCACCCCTGAGTATTACCACTTTTTCAGCCTTTGCTAATTTGCATACCAGGAAATGATGGCATTTCATTTGCACTCCTTTGCTAATGGGACTGAACCCTGACCTTGTATCTAATTCATTTTTATGTATTATCTCATTTTTGTCCTGTGTATTAGGATCCTTATTATTTTGTATGAACTGTGTACATTAATCCTTATTTACTAGAGTTAGTTTAAGTAGGTTTCCTAGTCTCTTGGTCTTTATAATTGATTTACTTAACATGTGCCAGTTGTCATTGCTATACCATTAGTAAATTTAGAAAATCTTCCCCTTCAGAGATTTGATAGTCAATCCCATTTTTTTGTTTATTCCTTGATATTTGATTTTGTAAAATAATTAACTCTCTAGAAAATTACCAACTGGTTTATCATTTTGTTTGCTTTCTTTTTCTTTTTTTAATTAATCTTCGAGAGAGAGAAACATCAATTTGTTGTTCCGCTTATTCATTGTTTGCTTTTTGTATGTGCCCTGACCAGGGATCAAACCCACAACCTTGGTGTTTTGAGATGATGCTCTAACCAACTAAGCTACTCAGCCAGGGCTCAACTGATTTATCTTTAAGTACAAATACAAAGCACTTGTATTAGTTTTATTAAAAGGAAACAAACATAAAGTACATATGACATGGAAACAAATCTTTAAATAAGATAACTTTTCTCTAGTATTATATATTTATTTTTAAATTGATTTTTAAATTCCTATTCAGCAAATGCAGATACAGTGTGTTGTTGCACAAGAGGACATTGCACATTTGGCCCTTCCGTCAGGTAGTCATTTGACTTCTGGGCTGGTGGGCCCCATAGGCCTGGTCTCACCCTTCCCCGTCTGCTCTGACACCCACAGATCCCAGAGCTGAAGCAAGACATTGGCATCCCTGATTACTGCTGCCTGGGCAACAGGGAGGAGGAAGAGATCACCATCAATGCCTGGTTTGGGCCCCCAGGCACCGTCTCCCCCCTTCATCAGGACCCCCAACAAAACTTCCTAGTCCAGGTGGGAGTCACTGCACAGCGCCGACCTTCTCCCCGTCCTGGCCCAGCCCCGCACCCACCACATTATCCACCTTTACACACCAGAGAGGTGAACCACTGACGGCCATGGACACAAATGAAAACACAAATGCTACTGAACCTGGTGGGGCTGGGGGGAGGGCATTGGGAGGAGCTGCTTCCAGATGTGCTTCCTGGATGACCCAGCTCATCCTCCCACCTGGACCTCACCCCCACTGGGCAGGGCCAGTGCTACCTCCCACCTCGGGATGGGAGGGAGCTCAGTGCCCTCATGGCTACCTCTGCCCTCCCTCCCTCCCCCTGCTTGCCCTCCATCAGAACCAGGATAGCTTCTCCCTGCCAAAATCCACTCTCCAAATGAGGAACAGCTCCTTGGCCCCTCGATGGTTTTCCTGAGACCCAGAAGAGGGGCAGAGGGAGTAGCACCTTGTAAAGCCACCTTAGCGTTTTCCTAAGCAGAGAGTTGAACAAATGAGCACGTGCTTCCAGCCAGGTGGACCGCCCCACAGAGCGGAGGCAGGCTGCGTGGTGCGGACCCCAGATTCACCATCTGTCAGCTGTGTAAACTTGGGCAGCTCGCTTCCCCTCGCTGGGCCCCAGTGTCTTCATCTGTAAGGTGGGGTGACAAACCACTTCCTTGTTGTGAGGATTACAGTTGATACACATAAAGCACTTAAAACAGTGGATGTCACAATCAAGTGATTAATTGTTGGCTACAGTAACAAACTTGGTGATATGTGATGTATCTGGAGGAAAAACACCTTGGGACTGTAAGCATGTGTGTGGTGGGATTGGGGCTGGCCGGGCACAGGGAACGGCGTGTGGGAAGGCTCAGAGAGGCAAGGGAGGATGTGGGCTCCGGGACCTGCAGTCGGTATAGGGGCAGCAGTGGGGCGAGGTCACCAGCCGACTGGTTGATGGGGTCACTCTCTTCCCAGGTGCTCGGGAGGAAATATATCCGGCTGTATTCCCCACAAGAGTCAGAAGCTTTATACCCTCATGATACGCACCTTCTTCATAACACAAGCCAGGTGGGACCCAGTGTGACATTGCAGCTTCTCCCCCATCCCAACCCACTTCTGGAATCCAGGCAGATGGCTTCTCTTGCTTTTTTCAGGTTGACGTGGAGAATCCTGACTTGGAGAAGTTCCCCGGGTTTGCTGAGGCCCCATTCCAGTCCTGCATCCTGTCTCCTGGAGAAATCCTGTTCATCCCGGTTAAATATTGGCATTATGTGCGAGCCCTGGACTTGAGCTTCTCGGTCAGCTTCTGGTGGTCCTAGCCAGGACAAGAGGGGCCTGCTCTGTGCCCATGTGGCGTTGGGTCCTGGAATCTGGAGACAAGTTGCCTGGGCCTGTGCCCTGAAGAAGCCTTCACTGGGGGCTGAGCTGTGGCACCGGGCCGGCACAGCGGAGTGCCCCGGCCAGCTATATGCATCAGAGGCAGGCAGGGGAGGGCCCAGAGGGATATTCCAGGCCACACTGTGGGTGGTGGGCATGACGAGGCCTGAAGAGTGTGGGAAACAGGCAGGCAGCATGTGCTCTGAGACTGGCTGCCTGGATTTAAACCAGCCCCACTGCTTCACTGCCGCGTGACTTTGGGCAAGTGTGTCTGTCTGAAAACAGGACAGCACGGGGCCTCATTACAGAGGGTCTGAAAGGGGGAGTGTGTGCAGAGCCCCTGCTGCTCCCCAGCCCTGTGACTGAAGAACGGCAAGCAGATCCCGACAGCTGACACCAGAAACGTCCCAGGCTCCTACTTCCTAGGAAACACACTGATGAGTGACATTTATGCAGCATGTCTGGATCTGACAACATTTGTCACACCGGAGTGTGAGGTAAACAGTAATCTGTTCCAAACCAATCATAAAGGAAATTTTAAAAGCTTATAGTAAACCTAAAAAAAGTACAATTTTACTAACACTCAAATATAGGCAGTTAAAGCTACCAACTAAATTATAGCACCATTTTTAAAAAACTCAGACTCAGTGCTGAGGGGGTAAGATGTCTTGCTGGCAGTTTAGCTCGACCGAATCTCAGCAGAAATCATGCACACGTCGGGTCGCTGATCCCACTAACAGATGCCCACCCTCAGGAAACACCAGAGCTGGTCAAACATACATACACATGTGACCATCACAGCATCACTTCTAATAGCAGGTCTTAAGGGAAAAGCTCCATTGTCTTCATTACACCAAATCTTGGAATACTGCTGACACCTGGTCACCAGATGTGTGGGGTCCACAGCAAGCAATTCTGCAACACCAGCTAGGTGTCCTATGATTTACTTCAACTCTGACACTGTCCACATGCAGAGTGTCACATCCCACATGTTAAGGGCTCAGTCCCACAAGACCTCTGGGACAGGCAGCCTTTGAGGCACCAAGGACAAAGCAGGGCATCTGGGGGAGGGAGGGAGGATCCAACCCATTGGCAGTAATCACAGTGCTGGAGGCTGGTGGGAGCCATGTGAGATGGTCACATGGCGGAGGGAAACTTGGACCAGGGACATCAAGGCCAGAGATGAGTCTGGAAGGATGCACAGGAGATGGAATGTGGGCCCAGGAGCAGAGGGGCAGCTCAGTGCATTGGGGACTGCAGGAGGGCAGGGGTATAGGACAAAATTAAAGAGGTAGCAAGAGTCTAGGCTGTGTGGACTGACTGCCAGGCAGGCTGGGGCTCACTTGGTTGTGACAGAAAACCAGCTCAGAGTGATTTACCCAGAAACGCAACAAAGCAGGATGCATTGGCTCCATAATATACAGGAATGCTGCAGGAGGAAACTCAGGCCTCCCCTGCCAGGCTTCTCTCCCTCTGCTAATACCTGTTGGTCTGGCTCAGGCTTCATTCTCCATCTTGCAGGTAGGCCTTCTCCTCCAGAGAACATGACCCCAGCTGGTCAGCTCCATATCCTTCAGTTCCAGGACCCCAGGGAGATTTTGGCCCCAACGGCCACCCTGGGTAACTAGAAGGCATGGAAGAGTGATGGTAGAAGCTGAAACTAGCTGCTAATGTAACCAGACCATGGCATTTGAATATTATCACAAAGATCTTGGAATTTGAGCAGACTTGGAATACACACAAGAAAGCTGCTGGTAGTGGGGAGGCTGTGGAACTACGGTGAGTGGGCACAGGTGGGCAGTGTGCATGGAGGACCAGCAAACACCAGAGCTATTTAGAACTTAGAGTCAAGGGCTTAGAGCAACTGCTTGTGAAGAGATTGTTTACTCCCCTCTTGGCATCATTGTTACTCACCTGATTTTTCATATGAAGAAAATGCCACTGAGCCTGGCACGCTGATGAGGCATGGTGGCTGCAGGCTGCAGAAGCCATAACACGGGCCTCCAGCTTAACTGTCACCCTTCCACAGTGAGGAGGGGGACAACTGCGGCTTCCACAAGGGGCCCAGCCTTCCCAACTGCTGCTGTCCTCCAACCTGCTGTGGACTAATAGCAGCTCACCTGGAATGCAGTGTGATCCTAAAGTCAGGTTAAAACATGACATCAAGGCCCATTGGACAGGAACACAACAGAAGATGAAATCTTTGTGTGCCCTCTGGGCAAGGCTCCAGTGTTGCTAGTAGTCCAGCTAGAGGGCTGGCTTTAGTTCTGAGGAGTGTGGACTGAAATCAGCTAAGAATAAAAGTGCCAGAAGTTCCCAGAGCCAAGGACAAATGCTGGCATGAGGACTCCCTTGCCCACCCATCAGAGATTCACTGAGTCAGTGAGGGCATCTTGTGGTGTCTCACACTATCTTGGAAGGACCCAGTGAGGAAATCAACAATAAAATAAGATAGTGCAGAGTGGCGAGTGTGATGACAACAGAACAGGGTCACAAATTAAAATGTGACAAGAGGGGTTGGTGGAGACATGACTATTTGACAGTTGACATTTGAATACGGAGTCTGAATGGCCAGGAATCCAGAATTGGCCGTGAGATTTGATGAAGGAGCTCCAAGAGCAGGTGCAGCGGCCCTGAGGCAGGGAAGCCTTGGCCTTGGGGGAGGAGGAGCTGGTGCAGCAGGAGCAGAGGGTGCCGGGAGAATGAGGGGCAGGGACAGGGGCAGCTCGGCAGGGCCCTGGGCTGTAGCAGCTAAACCAGGGAGACACGTGCTCGGCATGCTTCTGTGTGAGAACCGGAAAGGGAGAAGACAGGAAATCCAAAGAGCTGTGTCACCGTCCATTCAGTAACTCCTGGAGCAACTGTTGTGTCACTGGGAGACAGCAGTGGAGGACAGGCTGTGGGGGGGACGAGCTGCACTACCACAATGGCCTTGAGTACCAGGCAAGGACTTGGGATTTTGTATAAGGGTTTTGGGTGGGCCAGGCTAAGGAGTCCTCAGGAAGTGCATGTTGGTATCAGCCCAAAGGGGACCAGTAGGAGAGCCGACATCTCCAGTGACACCGCTCCCTGGGTCACAATAAGGATCAGCTGCACCTGCCTCCCCTCAACCATTAAGACCACCTGCCAAGACAAACAGGGGCTGCCATGCCCCCTAGTCCAGGGGGTTGGTTTGCTCTTAGCCCCTGGTCTTTCTCCTTTCTTCATTGATTGCATTTGGGAGACATATCTTTCCCAGGGAGAACAGTCTACCAATCTCAGAGGGAGCCAGCCGCTGGGGCTGCATCCCAAGGCCAAGCTGGGAGGATGAATGAAAACAGCTGAGGTCCGAGACAACGGCAGCAGTGCCGTGTGATTGGGTCTTACCACCCAGTCTTTTCTAGACTGGTTCTCCTGCCTTCCTATCACCTCTGCAAGCTTCCTCACTTCCAAAAAATTCTTAAGGATGGTTCCTGTTGGCTGCCTGACACATGACTGAACCCCTCACACCGTCGTGGGCACCCACAGGCCTTTACCAATGGGCTGGCAGGTGCCTTCTGAGGGCTGAGCAGGACCCCACCTGGGCTGGCTCATGGAAGCTCCTGCCTCCTCACTGCCTGGGAGGTTGGCATAAGCTCCAGATGCAGGACCTGCAACTGGATGAATGAGCCTCCCACCAGTAGGTGTCAACTTCACCGTGTCAAGGTGCCTGCTCCACACTGGGTTTACAGAGGTAAACCGGGCAGGCAGAGCATCCCTGCTTTCACAGATGGAGGCCACCCCACCCATTCCGTGCCCACAGTTCATTCACTCTCTGCCTGGTAACAGCATCTTCAGTTTGCTCAGGGCAAAGCCCCTCCTCACTCTTAGCAATGTGGTTTGGACAGGGCTGCCCTACCCAGGGCTCAAAGGTGAGCCTGATGTGCTAACGCCAATTTGACCATCCTGTCCCACCTCTGTGAGTATCCAAATTGGGGCTGTAAGCCATGAGGATGTTTGCCTAGGTTGGGAAGCCACTACATGAGACCCGCCCTGCTCCTCCCAACACCGGGCATGGGCATGTGAAGTTGGAAGCACTGCAGCCACTTTGCTACCAGGAAGAAGGGCTGGGTTTTCAAGGCAACTGTCTTGTAGGCCCTGGGGCTTGCAACCAGCTCAATGAAAATAGAGCAGAGACGGAAGTATGGATGCTTAGTGATACTGGAAGCATCAGGTCAAGCCTGTCCCCAAGGCTCGCCTCTAGTCAAGTCCTTCCTCGTTTAAGCGTTCGAGTTGGATTCTGTCACAACTAAAACAGTCCTGAAGAGAGACAGGAAATTAAAATAGGGTGGCAAGTATGCTGCCCCAGGAAGTGCAGAGAGATGGAGGACTAGGAGCTGGAGACGGCAACAGCACAGCCAAGACCTAACGGGAGGCAGGTGCAGCAGGCACAGGCAGGACACGAGAAAGGAGGTACAAGCTAAGGGGACAAGTGCAAAGGCTCAGAGGGAGGAGTAGGATTGCATTCAGAAACTGGAAGGAAAGCTGCCCCACTGAAGAGGGAAAAGGGAGAGGCCATGAGACAGACGCGCAGGGGCCTCATCATCTGGCCTCGTGAATGCTGTGTGCCTAGATCCAAGTCCTTGTCAACGGAGTTACCAGGGTCTTAGCAGGGGTGTGCCAAGCTGACTAGCATTGTGGGAAGGTCTTGGGTAGAAAAGATGGAGGAGGTGGGCAGTTTGGAGCCAGAAGCAGTGAGGAGCTAGTGCAGGGGGGTGGCTGGAGAGGGACCTGGCCCAGGGCAGCAGTGGTGGGGCTGAGGGCCACCTGGCAGGTGGGCCACACAGGTGTGGTGACAGGTTTGATGCCAGAGGCCAGGGAGGAGGAGGCATCCAGGCAACTCCCCAGCTTCTGGCTGGGGCAGCTGATGATGGGCAGGGCTGCCAGTCACTCAGCCAGGGCAGAAGGACCCAGTGAGGAGAGCACACCTTCAGCCTCATGCCCATTCAGGCCAGCTGCATCATGGGCCAAAGGAGAATCCAGACTGTGGGGAGGTCAGGCTGGCCAGTGTTGGTGAGATACGTAACCAAAGCTAGAGACTGATGGCAAGGTCACCCTGAGCAAGCACAGGGCCAGAACTGTGGGAGAGCTCTGACACCTTCACCTGATGGGACCCAACCCCAGAGTCCCACTATCAGTGAGCTCCAGGAAAGAAGGAAACAGCCATGATGTGAAACCCCACAGACAGGTGCATGACACAGATGGAGGCTGTGCAGCAACTGTTCAGTAAGTTTTATTTGAAACCTGCTAATAAGTGAAAATAAAACACAGAGGAAGTGACTCAGGTGAAACACTGATGTCTCTCTTCCAGCAGGGCCTGTGGCACCACACCAGCTAGTGCTGCCTGGATCGCAAGGACTTTCTGTTCGATTTGGAGATTCCAGCCTCCCTCTCCTTCTCAGGGTTGTAGACTTCTGTACACAGAAAAGGCCAAGACGACACTGAGTGGCAGGCCTGGTTGCACTCAACAGCCCGTGTTCACAGCTACATTTTAGGTTCCCAGGACCCTGTCCTCTAATATTCCCCACTGCTAACCCTCCTGCCCACCTGCAAAGACAGGAGAACAAGCCCAGTTCACAGATGCATAACCCTGAGGGAGCTGTGGATACCACTCACTCCCCCTCCCGACTACTGCTGGGGAGAAAGCTTTGTCTAGACCCGGTGTCACATGCCTTGGAATTTCTACTGGATTCTAGTGAGCCCTTTGACTTGTGCAAACAAGTAGGCCTTCACTTACTGCAGAACCTGCTTCGACATAGGGGTTCAGGCCCTGCTGATGCGACCCCTGCATGCACAGAGCCCTTACCTGAGCAGCCCATCTCCCAGGGCTCCCTCACTGCCAGACACCAGGCCTCAGGCCCTCCGCTTAGTTCTGCCAGCCCAGCCCCTCCCACAGGCCAGGAGAGCCCATGGCACCGCAGGGACACCAACCTGGTATCTCGTGGGGCCAGTAGTCGTTACAGTGGGGGCAGTGCGGCTCAGAATTCGACTGGAAATATTTGGCCACACAAGGTAAATGCATCCTAATCCCACAGGTCTCACAGCTTTGTCCCTGAAACAAGAAAGACAACGGCTGTGGAGCCTTGTGCACACCTTCGCGCTCACAAACCTTCAGGAAATTGTCTAGCAGGCTATGTATTTTTGTCTGCCAAGCCCCAGATTAACAATGATAATAACCCCAAAGTCCTTAGTGCAGTGGATTTTATTAAAGAATCCTGACAAATGAAGCACCAGACTGTAAAGGCCAGAGCAGGCAGTGGCAGCTGGGCCAAGCCCAGCTGAGCATCACGGCCACCCTGAACTCGGACTCCCTGCACATGCGGGCTCTCACATCCCGTGGTGGGTATGAGGAAAGCTACAACTTTTCAGAAGGCATTAGGCAATGTATTTCAAACACTTACAAAAAAAATAAAAGACACATACACTCTCTAACCCCGAAATTCTACTTCCAGGAATTCAGTCAAAAGAAGCAATCACCAGACACCCAAGGGAGCAGAGTTGCAGAAACTCATCACAGTGTAGTTACCATTGCAGAAAAATAAAAGTTAAAAAGAAAAAACCCTAACATCTAGTTGCTGTAAAGCCCTACAAAAGTCCACAGTGAAAAACTGATGACTTTGGAAATCAGCAATTGACACAGAAAGATGCTCACCACACATCCGCCAAGATAACGCAGGTGCACGGCAGACTGCTGACAGCCTCCCAGAGAAAAACACAGTCAAGAGCCCCCAGACTACAACACAGGGCCAGGAGGGGAGGAGGCAGTGTGTTTGTGTGGCCATCCCGGACACTTCCAAGGACAGGCCTAAGAGCTTACACCGGAGGAGATGTGCGAGAGGTAGTGTGAGAGGCAGTGTGAGAGGCCTGGCCCCAGAGTTCTGAGGCACCCACAGAGCCCCCAGGCACACCTGTGGGGAGTGCACATGTGGTACCTGGACAAGCAGGCTGTGGCAGATGTTACAGATCTTCACAGAGTCGGGGTATGTCTCCCGGATGTGCTGCTCCATCTCCAGGATGGCCCGGCTGTGCAGGGTGAACTCTCCTTCCTTCTGCAGGGACACAAGGGAGGCGGCAGTCTCTCAGGCCCTTTCCTGCTAGGTACCCTGTCCCCTTTGCACTCCCAAAGCCCAAGGCCCAGAAAGGGGCACAGGCCTGGACACTTCGCCCCTGCAGGTTTTCACCAGCCCATCCAACAGGTATCCACGCTGGCCCCTCAGCAGATCCTCAAGTGGTAACACAGGCAAAGACCTGAAAGGAAATCGAGGACCCCCAGCCCCAACATTGTGCCTTTACAGACCTGAATCTCCACAGCAGCCCATGTGTGAGGCAGCCACAGCCCACCTACAATGAGGATACTGAGGCCGGGAAGGGAGGCAGTCTCCCCAAGGGGTGAACTCAAGACAGCCCCCACCGCTCAGAAAGCAAACCAGGTGCCTCCCAGCACTGCCGCCTGGAGTCTCCACAGGGACAACCCAGGATCACTTCCAGCCTCATCACTTTACAGACCAAGCTGGAAAGGGTCCCGACAGGGCAGGGACGGGCCCCGAGTCACACTGTGGTGGCACTGGTGGTGGTGGGAAATGCGGGGAAACCCAAGGAAAGACAGCTCAGCTGCCCTGTCACCAAGTTACAGGAAAGAGGAGGGCTGAGGGTGACCCAGTTCAGAGGCCAATGTCACCAAAGCCCCTGTGATTCATAAAGTCAACCAATGAACTCAGATGTGAATCTGCTAACCATATGTTACATCTGAGCCTCTCCCTGGCAGGGAAAAGGGAAGGGCCTTGCCTGGAGATGCCACTGAAGACCGAAGCCTCCTGAGTTATCACCAAGGGCTCCTTACTTCTGTTACGTTCTGCCTAATGTTTACAACAAGCAAGAGTAATTTCTCCCATTTCTGACATTGAATACCACCCCTACCCTGGTTCCTGCCTCCATCCCCACATGCAGTGTTGAGGAAATGGTGGGCTAGCGTAACCAAGCCCAGAGAGTGCATTCACTCTACCCTGGGCCACCAACAGCAAGCCCGAGTGACCACCCAGAGGAGAGACAGGACACATGGGTACAGAGTATCAGAGCCAAAGAGGGGGCTGCAAGGAGCAAGGAGAGCGAGTGGGGGGCACTAGCATCCAGCACCACAGCCTGTCAGGCCAGCCAGGGGTGCTGTGCTTCTCAGGCGTTGTGAGCATAGTCCTGTGGCTCTTCCTTTTGCCAAGCCTCCCAGATCCATATAGTGCCCGTGTTCACCACAGCTACCACCCCAGCCACCTTCACCGCCTCCTAATTGTGCCCAGTCCACTCCTGCCCTTCTGTGGCCTTCTCCAGCAACTTGATCTCTGTAGGGAAAACCAGCCTCGTCCTTCTCTGCCTTAACCCTTCAGGACTGCCCCCACTCTTAGGCTGAAGAACTAGTCCACTGTGCACCCACCGCCCAGGGTCATTGTGTCCCACTGCCCCTCAATCCTGTGCTCAGCACATTCTGGCCTTGAGCACACCATGTCCCCTGGGGGGCACAAGGCCTTTGCAGAGGCTGCTCGTTGAGCCTTGGATAACCTTTCCCACCCTCAAGGCCAGCTGCCTCCTACGCAACCTTCTGCTTGTGTCCTCAGTTGAGGGCAGGCCCCTTGGTTAAAGTTACAATAAAATCATGTTGCTTTCTATCTGTAAAGTACAATATTTCAGTGAGATGCCTAATTTCTGGTCCGTCCCCTGACCATGAGCCCCTGAGAGTAGTGAACTGGTCTGGCTTTGCTGTCTCTTGTGTCCCCAGCACTGATATGGCCCAGTCCTCAACCTGTGATAAACATCTGAGGGAAGACTTAAGTAGACTTTGTTCCAGTTCAGAGTCAGGTTCATGCCACATTTACTAAACATCTACTATGTGCCTGAAATTGTGTCCCATGCCTCTCACTCCTGATCCTACTCAGTCCTGTGGGACTGTCACAGGGAGGGACAGGCAGGATGCCCAGGCCTCACAACAACGCCTTGCTTCTGACCACCCCCACGCTGGACCTCTGACAGAACGCAGAGCCACCCCAGCACCTTCACGCTGGATGGACTGTTGCACAGGGCATAGGAGCAGGACCCTCCAGGCACCAGAGTTGCCCAGCATAATGCATGAAGTGCCATAGGGGCAACATGCCCACACATTTATGTATGTCTGTATAAGGTCCAACTTGTGACAGGCCGATGGTCAGACTCAGACGCAGTCCCTCTTATCACAGTGCTGCCCCCAGGAAGCTGGTCTGGGACCAGCCAGCACCAACCCCACAGGCTCCCAGCCGTTCCTCCAAAGTGCCACAGAACATAGGGCAACTCTCACGTCACCTCCCAGTTTAGAAAGCAGCCCTCATGAAAAAACACCTGACAGCAACCAACATCTGCAGTCTTCAGATGGGAAACAAGCTGAGGTGAGAAGCCACTTGCCAAAAGTTAGGGCAAGCAGCAAAGGCCCCAGGAGGAACCTGGAGGCGCCTCCCACCACCCCCACCGATTTATTCTTTCGTACACGTGAGGCTGAGGGTCAGTCAACAAGAGGACCCTCACAAGGGTCTCAAGGGCTCTGGGTGGTGGAAGGCTCACGCTCACTTCTGCAGCGTTCCCTCAACTTGGCCACCCGGAGAACTTCTGACCCACTGTCTCATTGGAGCTCAGAGCCACCCCTAAAGAAGGCAGCCCCAGTGTCTTCATTGTACTAAGGAAAAAAACAGAGAAGAAAGGAGCCTGGACCCAAAGCTCAAGTGCACAGACCCTAGAGGCATGTTCTTTCCCCTACTGCCCAGACTCTCTGAGCAGCAAAGGGCTGGGGCACACACAGGGCAAGCCCAACAATAAAGTCGGGCACAACTCTCTGAAATCATGACATGCTAAAGCCAGCACAGGCTGCACATGCGTGCTAACTCCTGGGAAAAGGCAGGGTGCAGAGAGTGTCCTGGATGGCGGAGTGGGTAGCTCTCACAGGTGAGATAAGAGATGGCTTCAGTATGTTTCTTTATGAATATCAGTATTTCTGGTATCATTTTTTAAGTTTTAAGTAAATTCCATCCCTGTGGAGCTGCACCAATGTGCCCAGTCACCCATTCAGCATTTACCAAGCATCCACTGGAAAAATAAGGTACAATGCAAGGAATGTGAAGCCCCTGCCTTGAAGAGCCTGGTCCGAGTGTCCTCGGTCCGAGTGAGGTCATTTAGAGCCCGAATACCCAGCAGTGTTCCATATTGCCAAATCCCCCCCAGAGGGGAAGAAAGCCTGTGACAAAGCAATTGCTGCAATCACCCAAACTGGCACCTAAATATGACTCTGCCACTTGCTGAGTGTGGGACATCACCTTGACCACAGAGCTGAGGTTTGTTCGGCTAAAAACCACAGGCAAGGGGTTCCTGGTCATCACAGGGTGGCCAGGAGGACCCAAGGACATGATGTACACCAACGAACCCAGAGATCCTGGCACTCACTGGGAGTTCTGCCATCCGTAACCTCTCCAGCCATCTTCCTCCCATCAGGAAAGTCCCTCAGAAGCTGACCATTTACAGTCAGACTGCCAGGGGCAGCCCATCCCCTCAGAGATCAGTAACTCAAAACACTGTCACTGTGACTACCAGAGGCATGCTATCCCTGAAAAGGAAGTGAAAAATCATGTCAGCCATGAGCTGCAGACTCGGGCCCTGGTCTGACCACCAAGTGGGGAAGCTGGGGGCCGCTCTGAGCAGGTCCTGCACAGATACAGCACTCAGATGGGGTGGCGCTGTGGTAAATTGGGCAAGAGCTGAGCCTGTCCAGCTTGGGTTTATTGGAAACACAGGTGCCTTTTGTGAAAAAAGATTGGAAATGTCTGTTCTGCTCCGGTCAGTTGAACGAGACATGGGATGTCTAAAAACTGGAGCCTGCAGCCTGGTCCTTTCACAGATGTCCACACTCCACTCTAAGACTTTGTCTGTGTGTCCTCATCGTGACAGTAATGACCATGGCAATGAAGGCTATTCCTCTGGGAGCCCATCTCCAGGCACTTAACACACACCACTCATTCACCAATAATACCTGGGGAGGTATTATTGCTTTCCTCCTACGGACACAGAACACAAGGTCACCCAGACCATGACTCAGTGTGTCGCTACAGCTGCGCTCCTAACCACTGTAAAACATTGCTTCAGCCTATGGACCAGGGCTCAGATCCTGGAGCCTGCAAACCTGGACACAACCCCTAACTCTGCCACTGCCTGTGGCCCCTGGACAGATCTCATGAGGGAGGAGAAGGCTCCAAATCCCCCTTACCACATCATTGTGGGCATCAAAGCATAGAAGGGACCTGAAAGGCTCAACAGACATCAGTTGGATACAATATGGTTCTGGAGGAAAAATTACTGTTAATTGTAAAAAATGATCCAAGCTAGCTGGGACACCATGAGACAGAGTACCTCAATCAGCCATTTATTTTGTACAAACTTCTGCAGCACTTGCTCAGCTTCCTTCTTCCGCATCTTCTTGCCTTTAAGTTGATCAACCAGGTTCAAAATATTTGTGGAAGAGGCAAAGCCCGTTTCGGAATCAATAATCAGTTCCAACTGGAAGAAACAGCAAGTATCACATTTGTTTATTAAGCCAGCAAACAAGTTTTAAGCAGTATCAGTTCTGGTAGGGAGAAGTAAAACTACTCATATCACAGGCAGAACTGTACACTGGCACGATCCTCAGGAAAACAGTATCATCACATGCATCGAACGGCATACACATATTCACTCCTTCTAATTCAACCCTCTTGTAACATCATCCCAAATAAATGCTCTCAATGCCCCCAAATCAAGGAAGGTCACCTCACCTCTTGTGTCTCTACTTCCCTGAAGAGGGAGAAGCTGAGAACTGCACGAATGAGTAAATGAAGCCGCACCCCTCCTACTCAAAGGTGGCCAGGCCAGCCTGGCAAGCTGAAGCCAGGAGTGGCAGGAAAGCAGAGCCAGGGTGGGCTGGGAAGAAAGCAAGCTTGGGAGCTGCAGAAGCACTGAGGACCCAGGCCAGGACAGGCTGACAGGCGCATACATATGAGGTGTGTCGGATGTCTCAGAGCCTGGTTCTGCAGGCTGGCTCCTAACTGTCCCCAGAGGAGGCTTAGAAAAATGATTCTAGGCCTCTCTCCTCAAAGACCTGGATTCGACAGACCTGTTGTGAGGCCAAATGTCAAAATTATTTTTACCTACCCAGTTATTATAATGTGCATCAGGGCTGAGAACCACTGTCTTACCCAGGTGCTCAGCCAGGTTCAGAGGGCTAAGTGAGCAGCTCCGAAGCAGGGTAGGCAGAGCAGTGCTGCTCAAGTGTAAATGTGCCAATGGACCGGCAGGAATCTTGTTAAAACCCAGACTTACATTCAAGGCTATGGGTGGGGATGGGATGAGGCCTTCCTAGCAGGTTCCCAGGTGATGCATCTGCTGCCGGTCCCAAACTGCACTGCCAGTACCCTGTAGTAACACTTGTTCACCTGCATCGCCCATAAGGCTGGGTGCTCAGTCAGGGGTCAAACCTGGACCAGCCCTTCTTTCTCAGGCAGCCTTAGCGACCTCCCCATCCATCACGGGGCAGCTAAAAATTCTGGGTGAGGCACTCACTGACATACTCCTGCAAAGGGCTTTCTTGGGCAGCAATGGTGACCCTCGATGGCTGCAGTTTCCATTTCTAATAATGAAGGCAAAAATTTCCCATAAGAAGCTCAGCTGATGGGAGTTACTATTACTTACAGCCTTTCTAAACAGATCCAGTTCATTCTCTGCAAAATCTGAGGCCATTTTGGAGATGGGAGTCGTTGCAAGATTCACCTAAAAAATAAGTCAGCGTGAGAGTCCAGCTGTGCCCTTCGACTGTCAGTTAATTCACTTCACCCCCTTGCCAGTCCCTGAGCACCTATGTTCAGGCGCTGTGGGCCGCGGGGACAGGTTGGTAACCAGTTATATTACAGACTGAAGTCTTTAGCTCAGTCAGCATGTCTAATTCTCAGAGATGTGAGGACTCCAAGAGTTGTACAATATTTTCCAATCTCAGATAAATTTGGAAAACTTGTCTGCATACTAATGGAGCTTCAAATGTACAAAGCACTAAGAAACACAGTAAGGAAATCTGATCTACATATTTAAACCAGCACTTCCATAGATATTTGACTCCACAACCCTTTTTTCTCTGGTAGAGAGTTTGGGAAACCCTGGGCTGGAGTCTCTTTCAGTGTGAGCCTGGCTAGTACGAGCCTGAGCTCCTCTGATTGGCCTAAGGCGGTTCCTTAGCCAAGGATGGGGGTCTTGTCAGCTTCTCCCACCTCTATTGCACCTTGTCCCCTAGCTGGGAGGGAAAATCTAAAAACAAGCAACCCCAAATGGGTTTCAGTCCTTTGTATCCCCAACACATTTTCTTCTCACAGCTTCTATGTATTATTCCAAATGAAAAGCATTTTATCCCTTTAAGGCTAACATTCCATACATTTGGGTGACTTCTTGGAGAAAACTCTCAACAAAACAATAAGCCCAAATACATGCCTCCATGCCTAGGGTGCAGTCAAGCCAAGCGAGGACTGAGCACAAGAGTCCAGGGACAGGTTCTGGTCTTCCAACCCTGGTAAAGGCGGAAGGCGCTACAGAGACTACAGACCCCAGAGGCCTGATGAGCACAGAATGTGGGCTGGGTCAGGGAGGCAGGGCTCAGTGTCTGTCCCCCTGTGTCAGAGCCCTTGCTGAGATGGGTCACCCTCCTTCCCAGTGAAGGTTCTGAGCAGCAGTCTCAGTCCCAGTTCCTCACAAGTCCCACTAGAGGGCTCTGTCGGGCACATACCAGTGCATAAATGGGTCTCCCATCATCTTCAGTGACTCCTTTCTTTATCTCAATGTACAGTGACTCCAAGACACTGTTAATGTTGTTGATGAAGTCCTCCAACTTCTCCACAGGAGCATTGGCTGAAAATAAACAAGCAAAATGTGAAGGGGCAGGGGGCGCTTCATCAAACACAGGAAACTTGTTTCCCATCAAACCAAAAAGGGACAACAGAGCTGGAAATGGGCAAAGGTCCCTGCCCTCTTGGGTGAATGTGGCTTCTTTCTTCCTGGACTATTCAGAGAGACAAAGGGTGCTGTGAGGTAGAAAGGCCCTGGGAAATGGTATCTGAGCCTGTTGCAGTGTTTGTGTCTTTCTCCACAGCACCAGCCTGCTTTCCCACACAGCTCCCTACTGCCCCATCACCGTGCCCACACAGCACCTCACACACGCAGCACCTCACACACACTCGTGTGTCCAGAACCCGCTGACTCCTGCTGCACACAACATCGCAGCCCAACTCGTCCTACATCGTCCCAGCTCCCCACGTGAAGCCTCCGTCCCTGAACGCCCTCATAAACGTGTTCAGTATTACCTGGTTTCCTTCCTCCCATTATTGACACCCAAACATTTATTGGACACTCACAGCCTGTGCTGGGCCACAGGGTGCAACAGTGAAGAACAACAGCTAGGGGTACAAACAGCAGCTCACACTGGGCACTCCCAACAGAAGAGGCCCTGTTCCCAGCATTCTTCACACAATAATTCATCAACCCTGCCAACAGCCCTCCAAGGCAGGCACTAGCATCCTCCTCCTAGATGCAGAAAAGGGGCTAGCACCCCCAGCAGCACACCAGCAGGCACATGAGCAGCAGCTGTGCTAACTGTGGAGGGGCTACCCACCCCCACATTGCCAACAGGAGGAGCGCATCCCAGAGGCCATAAGGATGCCGTTAGCACTGACGGGGTCCATCAGTCCATCAGAGCGGGGATGGACATACAGAGCCCGAGGCAGGGCCGCCCAACCCAGAATTGCAGGGTCCTGGAGTGAATGTCCACCCAAGAGTCTCAGAGAGAAGAAGGACCGGGAGAGCCAATGAGGCTGCAGCAGGAGCAGGAGCCAGATGGCAGAGGGCCCTGTGGGCTGGGGGAATGTGTGACCTCCCTCCTGTGGGCAATGGGGAGCCTTTTCCCAAGATGGAAGCAGAGGAAGGTCAGGGTCACCTTTTGTCTTGGTACCTTTTGTACTGCGATACTTTTTTAAACCAAGAATACATATCACTGTTTTCACTTATTTAAATAACTGATTTCAAAAGACCTGTGCCTTAAAAAAATCACTCTGAGGAAAACAACAGCAGAAAACCAGAATATGATACCACTTATGTTAAAAAAACAATAATAAAACCAACAAAATGATATATTGCAGGTAAAAGGCCTGAAAGTTTATCTACCAAGCTGATGACCAAGGGGGGTCATTCCAGGGCACTTAAACTCTATCTGTATTTAACTTCTTACAGAGAAGAGTACGTCCAAGCTCCCTGCATATGCTGGTGGCAATGGAAAGCAAGGCTATGTAGGTCACATAAAGGAGATAGACAAAAATCATGACAGTAGCCTGACAATGAAATTTAGCCACACCTGCTGAAAAACTGTGATCAGAGGAGTGAGACACCACCACATTTCCTGCCTCCGTGCCTTTGCTCACATGTCCTTCCCTTCTGAAATGCCTCCCTTCTTCTCACTCCTTTCTGCCTACTAGTCATGAAAGCCAACTCTAATGGCACTTTCTTCCAAGAAAGGTTCTCTGCTGGCCCCAGTGCAAAGTGCTTTTGAACGCTCTTCCTCTCCTATGCCACCCAGAACATCTCTTTGCATTGTGGGCCAAGCTTTTCTGCACAAGCCTGTGCCCTCAGCTTGCTGGAAACCTTCCACCTGCAAAGCACACAACCCTGGGAACCTCAGGCATTCAAGAACCACC
The DNA here is from genome assembly GCA_004024845.1 of Tonatia bakeri. Taxonomy (NCBI): domain Eukaryota; kingdom Metazoa; phylum Chordata; class Mammalia; order Chiroptera; family Phyllostomidae; genus Tonatia; species Tonatia bakeri. The sequence continues at coordinate 36,014 of PVIA01003269.1, read as the reverse complement.
TCTCACTGACTGAGTGACAGGGTTCTTCGTAGGCAGGAACCACTCCTGTCCATCCAATATGACACAGTGGCAAGTCCCACCTCTCTCTGAAAGTGATCATTCACATTTTCCACTGAAAGACCTCTCCTGGGTGTCACTCAGAAAAGAGCACTCTGGGGGCAGATCAAAAACTTTCTAATACATCGGACTTTCCAGACACCTCGTGCAAATGAAGCACCCTGCACTTTCCTCTCTCCCCACCACCTCTGGTTTGTTGTCCAGCCTCATATTTTTAAATAGTTTTTACTGTATTTTCATTTAAGGAAAAAACCCACTTCTGACTGCTGTGACTTATTACAGATATCAGCCATCTACTCACGTTCCCTCAATCCTAATTCTCTCCCACCATTCAAGCTTCCATCAAGGGCCGTGTCCCTCTTCACTGCTGACACTAAACGTGTTTGTCACAGACACCCTGTGCCATAAGAGGCTTTAATCATTACCTGAGAATAAACTTCTTTTTTGTTCAGTGACACCCCCTACCTAACTTTCTGGTGGCAACAGAGGCAGCACAGTGCCATGAGGCCAAGGGCATGTGGGTTCCAGTCCAGTCCTGCCCTACCAGTCCTGCCCAGTACAGTCCAGTCTCTGTGGGGGCCCAGCAATCACCCATCACCTTACCTCCAACTCCACACGTGTCTAGGACATGTCCCTCCAATGCTGCTTCTACCACCACCCCTGGCTCCAATCCTCTGGCATCCCGGACATCTCCTCTCCTACACCGGCCTTCCCTGACCAGACTAGATGCGGTCCCAGTGCCCTGTCCTCCACAGTGCTCAAGCACTGCCTTCCCCAACACACAGTGTTCTAGTTACCAAACCTGGCTGCCCGACTACTGAAGTCATCTGGTGACACGTAGCTGCCTAGCAGCCATTTTCATCCCTAACCAGACACTAGCTTTTTTGTTGTTGTTTTTAAATTGTCTTTTCCCTACATGTGTGATTTTGGTGGGATAATTACTCCCATATCCAAAGAACCAGAGGGCAGGAAGCTGAGGGGCCAGATCTTAGGTCAGCCAGGAATAGACTCTAATACCTATGCCCAGCCTATCAGACACAGTCTCAATCTGAGCAAGGGGCAAAGGGAAGGGCTGGCAGTGGTTCTAGCCCAGCTGCTCCAGGGGGAATGTGGCTTTGGCCATGCGGTGCAGCTGTGTTTCTTAAGCCCTTGTGTCCCTTGGTTCCTGCCAATTCCCAGCCTGGCCCCTAGCCATCAGTCAGTCCCTTTTCCTACTGGTCTACATGTTCCCTTTTAAGTTGGCCATAGTTGGGGTCTCATGCTTGCTAACAAGGTCCCTAACATGCCCATTAAGTGTCAAGCTTACACCAGACTGGTGCTTCCAGTACCATCTTCAGACCAGCTAATTTTCACTGCTCTTTCTCCCTCCCTCCCTTGTGTCTGTAGCTCATGATCCAGAGGCTAAAGTTTGCAAATCTGTAGGGACACACAAGGCTAAAGTAGTATCTAAGGATCTATTTGGCCCCAATAATCTATGAGTCCATGCTCGAGATAAAGTGTATGAGATAAAAACCAGATCACCCAATTCAGAGGTAACTATTTGATTTCTAGTCTTGGTTCTACCACGTTAAGAACTTCAGAGAACTAATTAATAACATCACTTCTCCCTTCAGAATCCCAAACCAATTGAGAAGAAACTACAAACTTCATGTAAATACCAAAATATCAGGGGGGTTTTTTTGCAGGTGGAGCTTGATCAGAGTCTGGGTCCCTCGACACTACTGACCTGCAGTCAGTAACTTGAGATGACCGGCTATAAGAAGTGAGGAAGGCGGCCCTGGGCCTATCACATGCGCTTCTTCTCAGAGAGCAAAGAGACACCCTAACCACATTTAGCATCATATTTGAACCAAGCAAGGGTCTAGAGATCTTAGGTGCTGCCTGTGTTTTCTCTACTTATAAGCAGGCTATACCTGGCCTGCAAGTATGCGGCTGTAATTCATCTTAGTATGTGCTGGGCACTGTTCATTAGTTTGGTTCACCTCATCACTGAAAGAACAGTAACTCCATAAGGTGAGTTATTAACATCTTCTTGATACACAAGAGGCCTGGAGAGGTTAAATTACTTCGCCAAATTTCCCAGAGCTTGGAAACAAAGCCCAGGCCTACTCAACCCCAGATCCTAAGCTCCTGACACTAAGCCACAGCCTCTGTAGAGCACAGCCAGTGTTCTCTGAGAACATTCCCTCCGTAAGACCCCACCACAGTCACATCTACGGCCTGAGCCAAGCACTGCAGCTTCAGAGTCACAAAGAGGAACTCAGACTATAGAGAAAGATGGAAAATATCTGGGCAGTTCCTGGTAAAGACACCAGAAACAATGCCAAAGACAGAGGGCTGCGCTCAGAGGACACGTACCAGAAGCTGGGCCCAGGCCAACAGCCATCATTCCCATGGCCCTGATCAATCACCCATGGTGCCCAGGCCCCGGGGGTTCAGCACACACTGCTCCAGGAGGAGCTGAACTAAAGGCCAAACACCCAAGAAAGGATAGGACAGAGCTTTCTCTAGCAGGAAATGCCTTTCCGTTGCAGCAATTAAAAAACTGGACTCCAGGCAGTCAATAGGCTGGGACAGCACTGAACAAAATGGGATACTTCTCCTCTGAGGGCCGAGGATTGATTCAATTCATTCTGAGAGATTTTTTTCTGGCCACTCTTGTACATTTTTTTAAGAAGATTTTGTTTATTTTTAGAGAGAGGGGAAGGGAGGGAGAAAGAGAGGGAGAGAAATGTCAATGTGTGGTTGACACTCATGTGGCCCCCACTGGGGACCTGGCCTGCAACCCAGGCATGTGCCCTGACTGGGAATCGAACCGGTGACCCTTTGGTTTGCAGTCCATGCTCAATCCACTGAACTATACCAGCCAAGGCCCATTCTTGTACATTTTATCTCATTTTATTTAAAATAAAACTTTAATAACATTTTTAAAATAATATAAATTTTTAGTTTAACAAACTTTTTACTCATCAGGAACCCTGCTTTCCATGGGTACTGGAACCTAGCACTCATTGCAGTCTTGGGCAGCAGGCTATCAGGAAGTCTGTTGTCCTAACTTCTGAACAACAAACAGTTTTGTTCCAAACTAGGCATCACAGGTAGGAAATGCTATTTTTAGGCACAGGACATAACAGCAAAAAAAATAAGACCCCAGGGGACCAAACCACTTGTGGGCCAACTTTCCTTGTGACAGCCCTCTCATCTGATGGGGCTAGCTGAGGGGCCCTGCTGAATGTGACACTAACAATGGGGCAGCCAGGGCCCTGGATCACGCAGGGGATCTGGGACACCTCAGGCCTGAGAAAGCAGACCTCAGAGTGGGAAAAGGCTCACAGGCAGGACAGTGGGTTGCAGAGGTGTGTGAGGGATCACTTCACAGCCTATGGCTTTTGTATCAACATCCAGGAGAAAATGGTTCTCTCAAAATTCAGATATGTGAGTGAAAAGATGGGAGTGACAATGGTATTTCCCAAGTATGGTTGGTGAACAGTGCTGAGAAGAACATGGAGGGAGGAGAGTTGTCTTCCATGCAGCAAACACCTTAGACAAGTAATTCTCTACATCGGCACATCAATCACTCTGGGTTACAGTTCTGCTTCCTCGCAATCCCATCAGACCTTCAAGAACCAGCACAGAGGTAAGCCGGGATGTGGCACAGTGTGTTCTTCAAAAGAGGACACCAAGGACCACAGACGTTAAGGACTTACCCGAGATTACAGGGGCCATAACTGACAAAGTCTGGACCAGAGATCAGATGTCTGGGCTTTAGTTTGGTGTAGTGACAAAAGGACTTGCTCAAGCATGCATTTAAAAAAAAAGAAAATTCTTATTTAGATATGCAATGATGTCTGAGAATTACTGTATTTTGCCATGTATAATGCACACTTTTTGCCCCCAAAAATGCACACATTTTTGATGGAAAAATAAGGATGCATATTATACATGGGTATAATGATTATATGCTATGGGTACAATAATCCCGAGTATATTGTACACAAAACCATGGGAGTACATTATGCACAGCGAAATATGGTACTTTAAAATTATATGGGGGTAAGTAGGTTAGAATACAAATAAAACAAGGTTAGTCATGAGTTATCATTTTAATTGGGTGATGGGTACTGGGGACCTCATTGTATTATTCTCTCTACTTTCTCTGTTTGACTTTTTTCCATAATAAAAGCTTAAAAAACATTTCATTGCTCAACAACACCTCAGGAACCTGAATCAAAAATAGAAAAATGACAGTGCCCCGTGACAAGGTGGATTAGCTCAGGGCTCTGATGGTACAGGGGTAATGGGCTTTAATAATGGACTGTTTTCATATCTATTACTTAGAGATCTATTTCCAAGTATAAAGATATCGTTTTAAAAACTCAAAAGATTATTTCAGTTAGAAAGTCTACTCTTTGACCTTTCTTCAAACAACGGCGCATAAAAGTTACTTTACAGTACTTGGCACAGTTCCTGCATCTCAGCCACAGGCCTTAAAACCCACAACACTACTGGAACGGTGACAGGGACATACACTGTCCCTACGTGCACAGGGAACATACCTATCACCACTCCTCTCATCACAGGTCTGCTGGTCAGCGCTCCGGTGAACAACAGAGCAGCACCAGCTCTTCATCACGAAGGCACGGAGGCAGGGCCAAGTCCTGAAGTCCAGTCTGAGTCATCACAGAAAACTAAACCACTTTCACAGAACTTTACTATTTATACTGTTAATGTGCATTTCATTTTTGTCTCACCCTTCACAGGTGGTCCACCTCCCACTGAGATGAGTGGGAGCCCCCCACAGCCATCTGCCTCAGGGAACATTCAGTTGCTGACAGAGGGGATCTGCAGGGGATCCCCTGGCTGCCTGTGCTGAAACCAGAGCAGATCACTCTATCCCAGTTGTGTAAGCTTCCTCTCCCTGAGATTCCATCTGAGCAAAGCTGAGATGACATATCAGATGCCTGGAGGCCGAGCAGGAAGCCCAGAAGCAGACAACAGCGGGCACAGCGGGTGAAGTGGGGAAGCAGAGTTGCGTAGCTCTTCGTTGGCTTTTTTTTTAACATGGTACTTTATTTTTTAAAATTAGAAACATTGTAGGACAAACATACTACCTGTAAGCTAGATACCATTGACATTCCACCAACTTTCAAATTCCATGTGGGCTGACACTTTCAGGTTCCAATTAGACACGGTAACTAATGAGGCCACTCTGTTCCTTGACCCACCACATAAGTAGCTGTGGTTTCTCACACAGGCTGAACTGTAAACAACTCAAAGGAACGACTGTGTCAGACTCATTCTGAGAGCCTGAATATACTAAGATACTGGGTAGACCATACATGAAAATAGGACTCTGACCCACACTCTGCATCAACCAGCCCAAGCAACCAACCCAGGATCTACAGTAACCCAAGGAAGCCAGCCTGCTACCTCTAAGTCAGACTTGTAAAACCTTAGATCACTATGTCTAGCAACCATCTAGGAAGCTAAATAACCTCTGTAATAATCAGTTCAAAATGACCAAAACTTGATTAATAATTCACGGTTTCCCTAAATTTTGTCCCTCCTTCCAACTTAGGACCAACCAGAGATAACCAAATATGCTCCTTAACCAATCACAGATGTCCTGCTTCTAGGTGGCCCACCTGAAGCTTCCCATTTCTTCTACCATAAAGCTTTCCCATTCTTCTGCCTGCCTTCAAGTCTCTGCTAAAACCCAAGTGAAAGTGGCTGACTTCCTGCTAGAGCAAGCTCTGTATGAATAGCCTTTGCCTGTTCTCATTTAGGAAGTCTTCACTTATTTCCAAGCTTTCTACAGGCAGGATGTGGCTCAGTGTCCTGTTCTCAGCAGGCCTTGGAAAGGTTGCTGAATGGTGAGTGCCGGCCTGTGGTACTGTCAGGGAGATGATTCCAGCCTCTTTTCCCCAGTTCCCTAAGTCTTCTTCTGAGCCCCATCCCCTCACCCTGGGATATGGAACAACCTCCTACAGTCTTCCAGCATCCACTCTAGCCCCTACACCTGTCCTCCACATGCAGCCAGAGCAAGGTCAGGTCCCAACACACACCCGCACGTACACGCACACGCACCCCACCTGCAAGCTGCTGGTGGCTCCCGTCACCTTTTGCCACACTCCTGTGTGGTTCCCACTGTACCCCCAACACTCTGATCACACTGGCCTTCTACTGTGACTCACACATGCAAAGCTCCCTCATCTCAGCACCTGCACTGGCCCTTTCCTTCCACTTGGAAATGCTGAGCACACTTTCTGGATTTTTTGAGGAAATCTCAGCACCAGAATTTCAGCCCTGTGGTCTAGTCATTCCTATATCACACTATTTACCAACACTATGGATCTTCTGATAGTCACGACCCCCGCCCCATCTACAGGATCTGGAATTAGATGACACGGAGAAGGGAACAGAGGGGTAAGAAGTAGCACGTGCTGAACATTCACCAGGAACTACTCAGCCATCTACTCAACAGAAATGCCTTTGTTTAACCCTCACAACTTTTCTGTGAAGTAGGTAAGATTTCCTTTTAAAAGGACTTTCCCAAATCCCTTATTTGAATCTGTGTCTTTTAAAAAATGGCTTCACTGTTCCTGTCAGTTCCTTCCTACTAGTATTCCTATTAGTCCTCTCACCTACCCACACATAACCTCCCTGTTTGGGAGGACCCGCCCACCCTTGGTTCCTGCTGCAAAAAGTCATCAAGAGCAGGCTGGAGTTGGGACACATCTAGTCCTTCAGGAGTCAGATATGTGAAAGCGCAACATTAACTTTGTTGGGGCTACAGAGCTTCATAAACCCCAAGATTCCTCCCTAACCTTATGATAACTGCCTATACAAAATTACATATCTTGAGAAATCCAAGTTACATTTTATTTTATATTTGAAGTTAAAATTTATTTTTTAATTGTATTTTATTGATTATGCCATTAAAGTTGTTCCAATTTTTCCCACTTTGCCCCCCTCCACCAGCACCCCCAACTCCCTCAGGCAATCCCCACACCTTTCTTCATGTCCATGGGTCATGCATATAAGTTCTTGGGCTTCTCCATTTCCTATGCTGTACACTTCACATTCCTGTGGCTATTCTGTAACTACCAAGTTGTACTTCTTAATCCCCTCACCTCTTCATCCATTTCCCCACAACCCCTTCCCACCTGGCAACCATCAAAACACTCTCCTTATCCATGATTATGTCTCTGTTCTTCTTGTTAGCTTAGTTTGTTTTTTACATTCAACTGTTCATAGATATGTATTGCCATTTTATTGTTCATGGTTTTGATCTCCTTTTTCTTATACAAGGCCCTTTAATATTTCATATAATACTGGTTTGGTGATGATGAACTGCTTTAGTTTTTTCTTGTCTAGGAATCTCTTCATCTGCCCTTTGATTCTAAATGATAGCTTTACTGGGTAGAGCAGTCTTGGCTCTAGGTCCCTGCTTTTCATGACTTTGACTATTTCTTGCCTGCAAAGTTTCTTTTGAGAAATCAGCTGACAGTCTTATGGGAAATGCCCTGCAGGTAACTAACTGCTTTTCTCTTGCTGCTTTAAAAATTCTCTCATCTTTAACCTTCGGCATTTTAATTATGATGTGTCTTGGGGTGGGCCTCTTTGCATCTATCTTGTTTGGAACTCTCTGTGCTTCCTGGATTTGCACACCTATTTCCTTCACCAAATTAGGAAAGTTTTCTTCCATTATTTTTTCAAATAGATTTCCAATTCTTGCTCTTTCTCTTCTCCTTCTGGCACACCTATGATATGAATGTTGGAATGCTTGAAGTTGTCCCAGAGGGTGCTTACAATATCCCTGATATTTTTTCATTCTTTTTCTTCTTCTTGTTCTGATTAGTGGTTTCGCTTATGTTCCAAATCATTGATCTGATTCTCCGCTTTATCCACTCTACTGTTATTTCCCTGTAAATTGTTCTTTATTTCAACTAGTGTATCTTTTGTTTCTGACTGGATCTTTTTTATGCTGTTGAGGTCCTCACTAAGTTCCTTGAGCATCCTTATAACCAGTGTTTTGAACTCTACCTCTGATACATTGCTTATCTCCATTTGTTTAGTTCTTTCTCTGGAGTTTTGATCTGTTCTTTCATTTGGGCCATGTTTCTTTGTCTCCTCATTCTGGCAGACTCCCTGTGTTTGTTTCTATATATTTGGTAGAGCTGCTTTGACTCCCTTTCTTAGTAGTGTGGTCTAATGTAGTAGGTGTCCTATAGGGTCCAATGGCACAGCCTCCCCTATCACCCAACCTGGGTACTCAAGGTAAACCCTCCTCTTATAGTTGAGCCCTGGTTGTTGTTCGCAGGTCAATGGGAGGGATTTACCCAGGCCACTCAGCTGCAACGACTGGCTGTGACCACTGACCACAAAACTCCACCCTCTGTGGGGGATCAGCTGTGCAGGGGCAGACTGGTGGTGCTCCAACATGGTCTGTAGCTGTCTACTGGGTGTGCTGGCCCTCAGGTTTCCCAGGTGGTGCAGGCCAAGATAAGCCCCCAGCTGTGTCTTGCCCAGGGGCTCTTTCACCCTGCCTGAGTTATAAAGCAATCTGAGATGGCTACTCCTTGTGCTGGGCTTGGAGATTCCAGGTGAAGCCAAGCTGTGAATCTAGGCTGCTAGTTCTGGGCCTGGGGCTCACTGAGGCCAGCTGTTGCTCATTTGAGAGGATTTAGGAAGTGGTCAATCATGGGCTAAGACCAGCCCCACTCATAAGGAAAAGCCACTGTTAACAGCTTGAGTGGGTTGGTAAGTTGGGTGGGGCAGAGCCTCAGGGGATCTCCTGGGTGGGGCAAACAGGGTTAGGTTAATGAGTCTCAGATATAGCACCCACCTGCTGGTTCTTTGGCTCTGCGAGGGGCAGAATGTGCGATGGTCAAGGAGGAGAAATGTACGATGAAATCATTAAAAGTAGGAGGAAAATTATTTGGAACCAGCTTCTAATTATCACTGAGTCCTCCTTGGAAAGACAAGGTACTTATAAATAAAACTACAGATACTAAGATGGAACACTAACCCAAGATGTCAACAATATCGCTGTGACTCACCATGGATGCACACAGCCTAATGGTATGCACGAGTCCTGAAGTATGCACCCAGACAACGAAGCAACAACAGTCCCATAAGTCAGCAGGAGAAAAACAAAGATAGGGTAAAGGCGGATAATGGTTTGACAAAACAGAAAACATCTATCAAGCCCCAATGTTCCTCTGATACTGTGTTCACTAATCCATTTTTGGTACATGTATTTAAGTTAACAGTCTTGTTGCCTGAACATCATATTATTTATTCTGCTCAATAAAATAATGTCAAATCTTAATTTTTTTAAAGATTTTATTTATTTATTTTTAGAGAGACAGGAAGGGAAGGAGAAAGAGAGGGAGAGAAACATCAATGTGTAGTTGCCTCTCAAGCACCCCCGCACTGGGGACCTGGCCTGCAACCCAGGCATGTGCCCTAACTGGGAATTGAACCAGTGACCCTTTGGTTCGCAGGCTGGCACTCAATCCACTGAGCCACACCAGCCAGGGTTCAAATCTTAATTTTTTTAATCTAAAATTTTAGATATTTTACCTAATTTGTCCTTAGGACAATAGATAATTTAAAAACCCACTAAAAGTTAAAATAAAACAACACAGCATAATTAATTACAAAATGTTGGTGCTGGAGTATAAATAGTCCCTCATAGCAAGTTGGCAACCATTAAAGAATGAGTGAATTTAGGGAATAAATACCAACAGACACTAAACAAGTGGATGAAAGTAAAATGTTGTACCTGTAACTTTACTGAACTCACCTAGCAATTCTGGTGGCTTTTGTGAAAACTCCAACAGACTTTCTACACAGATCATGTCTCTGAAAAGAAAGAGCTACTTCTTCCTTTTGTTTCTTGCCTGAGTGTACTGGTTAGAACAGCAATGGTGAGAATGGACATTCTTGTCTTGTTCCTACTATTAGGGGGAAAGCTTAAGTCTTTCACAATTAAGTATGATGTTTACATAGATCCCCTTTATCAGGTTAAGGAAGTTCCCTTCTTTTCCTACTTTGCTAAGGGTTTTTATCAGATATAGCTGATGGCTTTTAAAACTCTGGGCAGATAGTTGTTGATTAGTCCTTTTTTAAAGCCCAAACGTCCTGTTTATCTTATGGCCTGCTCCTTAGGGTCTCTTTAGTTTTCTGTAAGAAATGTCTGCTGCATCAGGCCACAGAGGTTAAGTAGAGTGTTTTCTTGGTAACTGTGAGCCATTCTAGCAAATTATGGAAACTGAGGAGGGTGTCGTAGAAGTAGTCTTGTGGGACTGAGCCCCTTAACTTGTGGGATCTGATACGCCAGGCAGACAGTGTTGAAACTGAATTGAGTTACTGGACATCCAGCTTGGTGTCCAGAGAACTGGAGAGGTGGTGTTAGAAAAAAACAAAAAATGCCCTGGCTAGTGTGGCTCAGTGAATTGAGCGCCAGCCTGTGAACCAAAGGATCACCAGTTTGATTCCCAGTCAGGGCACATGCCTGGGTTGTGGGCCAGGTCCCCAGTGGGGGGCGCACAAGAGGCAATTACACATTGATGTTTCTCTCCCTCTCTTTCTCCTTCCCTTCCCCTCTCTCTAAAAACAAACAAATAAAAGTTTTTTAAAAAAAGAAAAAACAAAAAGTATTTGGTGTCAAGAGGGAAAAAAACACTCACTGCCTGTCTGTCAAATGATCACTGTCCCACACTGACTAATGTCAAGTATTTCATATATTCTGTCCATTTTTTAATTATTGGGTTGGCCAAAAAGTCCATATGGTTTTCTACATAAAATAAAAGACATATTTTTCATTTTCACCAATAATTTTATTGATTTGGATATCTTGAGTATGTTTGCTATCTCCTGCATAGTATAATGTTGATCATTCTCAATTAATTTCTTGATTTGATCGCTATCAACATCAACTGGTCTACCCAACTGTGGAGCATCATCCCTCGAGAAATCTCTACATGGAACTTCACAAACCACCTTTGATATGTTCCATCAGTCAGAGCACCTTCTCCATACAATGCATAAATCTTTTTTTGCATTTCAGTTGTATTTTTACCTCTTGAAATAATAAAGTATAATATGCCAAAATGTATATTTTCTTCCATCTTCAATATTAAAATGGCTACACAAAAATTCACCAATTTTAGTAAGTTTTTTAAAAATGCATGCTGATGTGACCGTTATCACAATACAATTGAACAAAGTTGTTTAGAAGGAAGTTAAAGACAACTATGTACTACTAGAGCCATCTTATAGAAAAAAACAAACGAACTTTTTGGCCAACCCAACATTTCACACAGAAGGTAAACTGATCCCTGTCACTCCACCTCAGTCCAAAGAGGAAATCCTCAAATCCAAGTCTTCTTAACCACCACTCCATAGGCCTCCTGTGCCTACTTCCATCAGGGAACTTCTACTGGAATCATCTGAGTCTGTATCTGTATGACACACAAGACCCAAGATGAAGCAAAAGCTTTACCTCTGTGCCACCAGTCCCTAGCACAAAGACCTGGCACCCACGAGATCCTTAGGAGGCTGTGCTAGACAACCACATTCACATACCAAACCCTGGCACAGAATCTAAGGTCCTGGAACCATTCAGAAAGGCCAAACCCAAAGCTTTCCACCAGAACATTAGAACAAAAGAAAAATTCATTAGCCCAGAGACTTGGGAATTTGTTTTCCCCTAGTGACAGTAAGAGGAGAGCTCAAAGCAAAGCCCAGAACAGAAAGTATTCTGATAAACTGGACAAACCCCACATAAAAGGGCAATTAGCATAACTTGCACTTTCAATTACTCCTTTGTTTTTAATTCTCTCAGAAACTAAATGTTTCTAGTTGGTAAAGGGGCCTCTCCTGGGCATCTCTTCAAGAGATAAGAGATTGATAACATTGAGTATTTACTTAATTTTAGGTCATTTCTTTCCATTGTTCCTTATTTAAAACTTCTCAATTAAGAATAATGCTTGTGAACAACCTTTTTTTTAAAATGCAGGATAGGAGAAAGCATACAATAGTTCTATCCTTACTATCCTAGCCATAACCATATCTTGATGTGCAAAAATGATACATAAAGTTTGAGAATAAATCAATTCCTAGACACATTCTACAGGACTTTCCTAAATTAGATCATAACAACTTTAAAGGTCAAACAAAGGCAAAAACACTTTCAATCTTAGTATGGCTCTTTGAAGTGAGCTACAAAACTTCCCCATCAATAAAGCTTCCCCATCCCAGACATTCGTGTATGTAAGACACTAATGGGAAAAGGAATGAATTGTTACATAGATGAAAGGTTTTCTTAAAAAACCTGCTATGCCTATCCCTGGAGAATATGGAGGGGTAGGTTTAAACCCCTACTGTGCCTTTTAAAGAGCAAGAGAAGCTAGTTTGACAGGTGTAATATTCTGTTTCCATGAAGAAGGCTCTCAGCAAAGACCCTGTCCACCACAGTGCAGACAATCAAAGCAGGTATGTTCTCACCAGGAGAGTTCCCAAACTAATTATGTCACATCCTGTTTCAAATCCTTCAGGAGGTCTGCTCTTTCTACAAAATTAAGAGGAAAAAAAACACTACTATGGTATATATACTATGGGTTCTTCAGGATCTATAAAATGACACACCAGAGAGACTTATTCTCTTCCCACACATCATATTTTCTTTTCTAGGGTTTCCCAAAGTATGTTATTTATAGGTCAATTAAGCTTGCATACACAAGATTAACAAAGGTAAGCAGGTTTCCTTATTGTAGAACCTGGCAAGCTTTTAACTGTGGATGTGCACCAAAGCTTCCAGAATTCTCTACAGAACACCTCAATGGACCAGTGGCTCATTCCTTTTCTCTTCGTTACCATGCCACCCTCCCCATACTCCTTCTTCTGCATATCATGAAAGCAAAGACTTGTTTCTGTACTCACGCTCTCCCATCTGACACACACATCCCTCATGCCACAGATGGCAGTTCTGCAGATGTGGCACCATTTCTCGTGCTCTTCACTTGGGTCCTCCCAAACCTTTCCTTACCCTCTTGACCTGGCTCACCTCTGTTTTTTCCACTCTCCTTTTGAAAATTAAAAATATAAGCCCTGGCTGGTGTAGCTCAGTGGATTGAGCGCGGGCTGCGAGCCAGGCATCGCAGGTTCGATTCCCAGTCAGGGCACATGCCTAGGTTGTAGGCCATGTCCCCCAGCAACCACACATTGATGTTTCTTTCTCTCTCTCCCTCTCCCTCCCTTCCCTCTCTAAAAATAAATAAATAAAATCTTTAAAAAAAAAATATAGACAAAAAAGACCAAACACAAGATAAAAAAAACTATATTCCCATTCATCAAAAGTGACAACCATTAGACTAAACTAATAATGCCTCAAGTCTTTTTTGTCAATAAAAGAACAAAATAGGATAAAGTGTCTTTTGATCTCTGGTGACAAACCTACTTCTCTCCGCCTCTCCCCAAAGGCAAGTACTTCATGCATGTGTTGCATATCCTTCTAGTCCAGTTTTATATTTTTACATGCAGACATATCTATTCATTAACAATAAAAGTCATTAAGTTTTACAAAAAACTTAACATGATGACACCAAACAAGTATAATTTATAAACTTTTTTTTCACTCAACAAAATCTACCCACACTGACACACTCAACTCAACAAGACCCTACCAATATTGATTTTACCACTCTATCAACATTGATCCCATTGCTTTACTGCTACCTCCAACTGCTAAAAACTTAGTATGCACCAAGGCTTGTCTCTAAGTGCTTCATGTGCATTATCTTACTTACCCATTCGAACAACCCACTGAGAAGATGTCCCAAATGCCTACAGCAGGCACAGGGCAGGAAAGGTACTTTCTCCAGGTATGGCCAACTCCCAGGCTGTGCCCTTAACCGCTATGCTAAGCTGCCCTGACTACTAACAGCCAAGTGAGCACTTTCCCTATGTCAGGTGTTTTGTACAGATCATGTCTCTTAACCCTCTGAACCACAGTATGTGTCAAGTACAATTAATTATCTTCATCTTAGTGGTGATGAAACTCAGGCTGGGGAAGGTGCTAGAGGCCTGGTGTGAACCATGACTCTACTGCTTCAGAGACCAAGTCTTATCTCATACTGCACTAAATGTCAGATTTACTTTAACAAAAAAAAAAAGTCAAAGATGAGATAAGAAAGATGGGCTGATGGGAGTTTTTGAGAGACCTGAATGCCCAGGCCAGGAGTATAGGTTGACTGGATACATGACATTATACCAATGTCACTAGTCCCTGATCACACAATACCAAAGCATTCTGGGAACAGGAAAATGATACTTACAGTCATGGACTTTATAGCAATGCTTCTGCAGGCGCTTAATGTCCCATTCCTCCAGCACTCCATGAGTCATCAGCAACTGGAGGAACCGCCGGTGGACATCAGTCATGATGCCCACTCTTCTTGTGCTACCCTGCATGGTGAAGGAACTAAAAAAAAGAAACGAAGTCAAGTTACCTCTGAGCACATCAAAAGCAATGTTCTAAATTTTGTGTAAATTTCCATTAACAAATATAAATTTGTTATGGTTTTTAAAATCAAGGTCATTGTGCTGAATATTACATAACTGAAAAGGACACAAGTCAGGGGCTAGTCAAAACACACTGGGCAGTGATGAGAAGTATGGGTTCTGGAGCCACCCAGAACGCCTGCTTTCATAGCCTGCTCCACCACTTAGGGAGTGGAAGTGGGATACACCACCTCCATGTGCTTTAGTTTCTGATCTGTAATATCAGAATACTGACAAGAGACATCCTCCACACAGTTACCATGAGGATTAAATGGGATAATACACATAAAAACCTGGTAACAGACTAAGTACCAAGTAAGTGTTAGCTACTTTCACTATTAGATGGTTCTGGGTCTGAAACTTGGCTCAGCCACTTACCAGATCTATGCCCTTGGATAAATTTAGCTGAGGCTCATTTTCTCACTAAAAAATTAGAATAACGTTCACTGGTTCGAGAACTGCTAGTAAACACTTAATAAATGTTAGTTTCCTTTTCTTCTCCCAAACCACTAATAAAACTACATCATAGGACTGCAGGGTTATTTAAAATCTCCTGTTCTCTACTAAAACATTATCTTCCCACAGAGCATGAAGATCAGAGCTGATAAAACTATTACATAAGTCCTGATCAAAAAGCCCGCTCCTGCCACAGATGTCCAGTGGCTATGAGGGGGCTAAGAACGTGGGCTTAGAAGTAGAAGGTGGCTTTGAAACCAGTTCTTAAAAAAATAAAATAAAATAAAAAGAAAGAAAGAAACCAGTTCTTGCTAAGCCTGCCTGATCTTAAGAATCACCTAAACTGTGTATAAAAATACACATCCCTGACGTCTTTCCTGGAGGTTCTGATTACAGAGGGGCCTGGAATTCTGAGGTTTTAACATTCACTTCAGGTTATATACCATGATGTGACAAGAAATTTGCTGTTACCTAGGCAAATATAGCACAGAAACATTTTTAGTTAACATATTAAATCTCCCTAAACCGCAGTCTTTTCATCTGCTGTGTAACATGGGGACAATAATAACTATATTTAAGGCAT
Organism: Tonatia bakeri; assembly: GCA_004024845.1. Classification (NCBI taxonomy): domain Eukaryota; kingdom Metazoa; phylum Chordata; class Mammalia; order Chiroptera; family Phyllostomidae; genus Tonatia; species Tonatia bakeri. The sequence continues at coordinate 20,347 of PVIA01003269.1, read as the reverse complement.
AAGATAAATTTAAACAAGATATGACTACTAAAGGTTTGCCAAGGACCTGACACATAGGAAATGCACAAAAAGGCTAGTTACTGTTCTTTTCAACAGCATCACCAACTAGACCTCAGAGCTGGGAAGATGCAGTGTCTCAGGACCAGTTTCTCTGACTGTGTACTAGATTTCCTTGAGAATATCTTGCCAGCATCCCAGCCTCAACAAATTCTAAACTAGTCTCCTTCTCCTTTCGGGATCCTTCACCCCTTTCCTCCCAGGTCCTGACCATCTGGTTTCGGCAGTACAGTCCACACAGTCATACAAACACCACAGACCTGATCCTCCTCTCCCTCAACCTCAGATCTTGCCAGGCATCAAGTCCTGCCAAGTTTACTTCCTATCACTAGGATGAGTATCTTCTTTTATCCACTCCATTTTTATGTACTGAATACTGATTATTTTCCAGTGATTGTTCTGGGCACAAGGATAGAATGTGTGGGGCTAAAGAATTTGGACTTTTATCCTAGAAACTTTGGAGACTCAGGCTCTCCAAACAAAGGATCTTTAAGAAGATAATATAGCTAGGTTATAAGACTAGATTTTTTCTTTAATGTGAAATTAGTGGGAGTGGGTGGGGCAGGGGAACATGGTGGCGGGAAAATGAAGACAACTGTACTTGAGCAACAATGAAAAAATGTGAAATTGAATAATGAATAAAATCTAGCTATATAAGAGCTGCTTCTAAAATATAAGAACACCAAAAAATTAAAAGTAAAAGGATAGGAAAATATATGCTCTGTGAACTAACTAAAACAGAGCTGGTCTGGCTATGACACAAAATACTTGTAGACTCTAAAGCAGAAAGCATTACTAGAGATTAAGAAGGTCACCACAAAATGAAAAAGAAAGGTTCAAATCCAGTAAGATATAACTATCTTAAATGTTTAGGCACCTTAATAACAGAGACTCAAAACAGTTAAGGCAAAAACAATCAAGACTACAATTATAAACATACAAATCCAGAACCATAGTGGGAAATTATAACATATCTCTATCAATAGTTAATAAAATGAATTAAAAATCAGTAAGATTAGAAAAGATTTGTACAACACAGCAAAAAGAATTTCACGGACATGCATAAAACACTGCACTATTATGGAATACAAAATCCTCAAATATATCCAGGACAATTATGCAAATTGCCACATACTAGGCTAGAAAGCAGGTCTCAGCAGAAGTTAATAAAGTGCTCTCACAGAGAACACATTCTCTGACGACAATGCGATAAAGCTGGACACCAGAAACAAAAAGATAACAGGAAAAACTCTGCTCAGAATTTGAGAAACATATTTCTAATATATTATTAAAGAAGTATTAATGAAAATTATAAAATAAAATATTATACATAAAAATTGGCATGAGGCAATTAAAACAGTGATGGAAAAAATCAAAGTATTAAATGTTTCCATTTTTTATCTTTTTTCATATTTTCCTCATAGATTTGTTTATTCTTGTTTATTCTATTGGCCCACTGTTTCCCCCTTAGTTCTCCTCCACCCGGCCCACCCCCCACTCCACTGGCCCGCTCTCACAGGCCCTACACTGTTGTCCATGTCCGTGGGTCATTCACACATGTTCTTTGACTAGTCTCTTCCCCTTCTTTGCACCATTTCCACCCTCTCCCCTACCCTCTGGCAGCTGTCAGTCTGTCCCATGTTTCCATGTCTTTGGTTGTTTTTGCTCATTAGTTTATTTTGTTCATTAGAGTCCTCTTTTAAGTGAGATCATATGGTATTTGTCTTTCACCAACTAGCTTGTATTTTTGAAAAGGGGGAGGTGTGAAAGGCAGACACCTAAAGAAGCTATTAAAAGAACAGCAAATTAGACTTCTGACCAAGATGGAGGTGTAGGTGGACACACTATGCCTCCTCGTACAACCAAAATTAAGGACAACAAAAATTTAGAAAAAAAAAAAAACAGAACAGACAGAAAATTGAACTGTACTGAAGTCCCGACAATCATTCATCCAGACCGGTAAGAGGGGCGGAGTCCGCGGCCGGCAGAGAGGGGTCGCAGCAGGAAAAAGCAGTGGCTAGCAGACCGTGGTGGCAGACCCCAGGCATGGGCATATGCGCAGGCAGGCAACAAGCAGACCCAGTGAAGCATGCAAGGCAGATGACTGTCCACAGTCACACATTTGTGTGCAGATAAACTAGGTGAAAACGAGCAGTGAGACAGACCACGCAACCCAGGGCCTCAGCACCCAGAAATAAAGCCTAAAAGCACTGATTGAAAACACTTGTAGGGGCTGAGGTGCCGGTAGAGACTCCCAGACTCACAGGAGAGTTCCTTGAAGAGACCCACAGAGTCCTAGAACATACACAAGCCACCCACACAGGAACCAGCACCAGAAGGGCCCAATTTGCTTGTGGAAAGCGGCAGAGGGGACTGAAATCTGACAGAGAGCTGAGCAAGCACCACTGTTCCCTCTTGGACCCCGCCCCCACATACAGTATCATAACCCAATGACTGGGTTGCCACACCCCGGTGAACACCTAAGGCTCCGCCCCTCATACGTAACAGGCGTGGCCAGACCCCCCCCCAAAAAATGGCTCAAAAGAACAGATCAAAGCCTCAGAGCCAATACTTTCAAGCCACTGAGAGATAGCCAACCTATCAGATGCACAGTTCAAAGCATTGGTGATCAGGATGCTCCCAGAATTGGTTGATATTGATCACAAATTAGATGAAAAAATGAAGGCTACACTAAGTGAAATAAAAAAAAAAATGCATAGGGAACCAATAGTGATGGAAAGAAAACTGGGTCTCAAATCGATGAAGTAGACCAGAAGGAAGAAAAAAGCATACAATCAGAAAAGAATGAAGAAACAAGAATTCAAAAAAAATGAGGAGAGGCTTAGGAACCTCTAGGACATCTTGAAACGTTCCAACATCCAAATTTATAGGGGTACCAGAAGGGGAAGAGGAAGAGCGACAAGTGGAAAAGTTATTTGAACAAATAATAAAGGAGAACTTCCCCAATCTGGCAAAGGAAATGGACTTCCAGGAAGTCCAGGAAGCTCAGAGAATCCCAAAGAAGTTGGACCCAAGGAGGAACACACCAAGGCACATCATAATTACATTAGCCAAGGTAAAAATGAAGGAGAGAATGCTAGAAGCAGCAAGAGATAAGGACACAGTCACCTACAAAGAAGTTCCCATCAGACTGTCAGCTGATTTCTCAAAAGAGACCTTGTAGGCAAGAAGGGGCTGGAAAGACATATTCCAAGACATGAAAGGCAAGGACCTACATCTAAGATTGCTCTATCCAGCAAAGCTATCATTTAGAATGAAAGAGCAGATAAAGTGCTTCTCAGATAAGGTCAAGTTCAAGGAGTTCATCATCACCAAGCCTTTATTATATGAAATGTTAAAGGGACTTATCTAAGAAAAAGAAGATAAAAAATATGAACAGTAAAAAGACAGCAAACTCACAATTATTAACAACCACACCTAAAACAAAAACAAAAGAAACTAAGCAAACAACTAGAACAGGAACAGAACCACAGAAATGGAGATCACATGGAGGGTTAGCAACAGGAGAGTGGGAGGAGGAGAGAGGGGGAAAAGGTACAGAGAATAAGTAGCATAGATGGTAGGTAGAAAACAGACAGGGGGAGGGTAAGAATCGTATGGGAAATGTAGAAGCTAAAGAACTTATGACACATAGACATGAACTAAAGGGGGAGAATGTGGGTGGGAGAGGGTGTGCAGGGTGGAGGGGAATGAAGGGGAGAAAATGGGACAACTGTAATAGCATAATCAATAAAATATATTTTTTAAAAAATGAAAAGGTAATGAAAGAAAAATTCCCTAATTTGGTGAAGGAAATAGTCATGCAAATCCAGGAAGCACAGAGAGTCCCAAACAAGATGGACGCATGTATACATAAAGCATGTATAATCAATCATACCACATAACTCAAAGCAATGAAGTAGAGCCACTCACATCAGCATGGAGGCATCTAATATACATGTCATACACAAAAGTTAATTCACACAAAATGTGTATTAGGTTCCCAGTTATACAAAATTCAAAAGCTAGCAAAACTGTGCTCTGCATTCATTAGAGATACCTCAACAGTAAAAATAAAGAAAAACAAGAGATGAGCTATTCAGAGGAGTGGTTATATTTGGTGAAGGAAGAAAAAAATTTAATGTGGGCTTTGAGGATATGAAAATCCATTTCTTAAGTTGGTGATATTCATTTAATTTTCATTCTTCAAACTTAACATTTTTACACATTTTTATAGGTATGTTGCATACCTTAATAGAGAAGAAAAATACGTAAATATGTTAAGTAACGCTCAAAATAAATGCTAACAAGAATGAAGTATAGCCCCAACAGGTGTGGCTCAGTGGATTGTGTGAGGGCCTGTGAGCTGAGGGGTTACTGGTTCAATTCCCAGTTGGGACACATGCCTGGGTTGTGTGCCAGGTCTGGGTAAGGGGCGTTGAGGCGGGGGGAGCCACACATTGATGTTTCTCTTTCTCTCTTTCTCCCTCCCTTCCCCTCTCTCTGAAAATAAATAAAACCTTAAAAAAAAAAACAAGAATGAAGTATAGAATGGCACACAATGCTGTAATTTGGGGAAAGACGGAGGAAAATGCAGGTGAAAGAGATACAGACAGGCTCGTTTATGCACAGAAATCAGTGGTCTCTATGAAGATGGATTGGGCAGAGGAGGTTAACAATGGGTATCCACTGCCTATCCAAATAATTTCAAAATAAGAAATGTTTGTGGAATAAGCAAATCTGTTATAACTATCTGTACCATGTGCTAAACACGTCAGTGCTTCACGTGCACGGTCTCATTCACTCCTCACCAGAACCTTACTAGGAGAGCATTACTGACTCCATTTTACAGATGAGAAAACTGAGGCTGAGAGAGCACAAGGTGACACACCCAGTTAGTGGTAGAAATCGGAGAAGACCATACAAAAACACAGTTCAGGAACTCTGGAACCTTGTCAGTGAGAAACGTGAGTGAACGATGAAATTATGATCCCAGTCCCTTATCTGCAATTCCCAAGTCTTTTTTCTGAAAACCAAATTTTTTAAGTTTGAAAACTCAATCAGATCTAAGGTCAGGCTATTTAAGGTTGTTCTTCATCCCCGCTGGTGTAAATAATCATATTTAGCTAAGAAAATATCAATATTTGATCACAGACGCTGCCCCAAGCCCCGCTGAATTTATGACAGGACATAAAATATATGCACCACAACACCTTCCGAAAACCGGAGAAATTCGGGATTCTTAACACAAGTTGCCTCAGGGCTTTAAAATAAGGAGCTGAGTACTTGTGCAAGGAAGTTCAGGACTCAGAATGGAGAGGAGCACAAAGCACGGCGAGAGTAACTGAGGGGTCCTCGGCGAAGGCGTATTTTACGTATTCAGTTCAGATATATTTTGTATTTTGCTTTTTCGCCTAATATTATGATTTTAAAACGTCTCTGTGAGAGGGACGAGGTTCTGGTCTATTTGTCTCCACTGTCCCTCTCTAGGCCTCAGCTCCCCCCATCAGGCACTGACAAACCCCCGAGGCCCCGCAACCCCAGCGCCACACTCGGCACAGCGGCGGCCGACCCAGCCTCCGGTCAACCCTCGCCGCTCTGGACCGCCCTCTCCCTTCCCCGTCAGCCTCGCAAGCCGGCAACCGAATTACCCACCGCTACGCCCGAGCGCTGGCCACACCGCCCGAGCAGTCGGCCGAAAAGCGACTTCGGCTCCTCCTTCCGGGCGGGGAGAACGTAGATGCGGCGCTTCCATTGGTGGTTGGAAGGATTCGTCCCGCCTTTTGGGTAACGCACTTCCTGTTCTCCCGCCCACCCCGTAGTCCTGGTGCCACAGGAGGCGTCAATTAGGTCCAGACTTACGGGTTTCCCTCACCTGTCTCCGCACACTAGGCCTAAAGGGCAGCAGTGTCTCCCTGAGCGTCTCGCCCTCCGCGTCCCGTCTAGCAGTGACAGCCCGCGACCCAAAAAGAGGAAAAGCAGGAATGCAGCGTGCTGCAGCCCCGGGGCCGCGATTCGGCGGGCACAAGCTTTTGTCCTCTCCCGGGCCTCAGTTTCCCCATCTGTAGAACCGATAGTGTGAGGTCGTGGCCAATAATGAGGACTCTGTAGTCTATATCCCGACTAGAATCCTGGCTCTGCCCTTTACTAGTAGCCGGATCTTAGGCAAGTCACTGAGTGGCACTGAGCCTCAGTGTCTTCTGTTAAATGGGGTGAATAGTGTGTTTATGAGGTTCACTCATGGACGGACGTACTGATTGAATGTTGGCTGCTGTCCTCTCTAGGGATTGTTGTGAGAAGTAAATGCAGTTATTAACAAAAGTCAGTGGATGGACTATTTTGAGTCCCCAGGCTACCAAGGTTTGTATTCCAGTCCCTGGTCTGAGACCCGAAGACCGGTCGCAGTTCAGCAGAGGAAATGGGTGGCTAATTATGGAACAGCCGAAAGTGCAACTATCTATCTCTGTGGCGATGGCTTCAAACCCCTACTTGAGGAGTTACCACTCCCGTCCTGTGACCTTGTACAGCTTCAGAACCTCCTAGGACCTAGTTTCCTGATCTGCTGAGTGAAAAGCAATAGAGTGTAGTGGTTAAAAGCTTGAACTCTGGAGCTGGACCACCTGGATTTAAATCCTGGTTCTTAAACTGAGTTTCTCTGTGACCCAGGACAAAGTACTGAAGCTGTCCCTTGTAGTTTGCTCATCTATAAAGCAGGGGTAATACCAGCACTTTGTTGGTAAGATTGTTGTGAAGATTAAGTGATTTGTTCATGCAAACCACTTAGAAGAGTGTCTTGCACATAGCATGCCTTTGATAAGTGTGAGCTACCATTGCTAATAAAGTACCTTATAAACTGCCTTGGGACAGTCAAATAAGAGAACAACCCTAAGGAGGAACATCTGTGTTTTGTTTTCCCTGCACAATTTGGTATACGTTTCAATTCATTATATTAAAAGTGAGGGATTTCACATAAAACTCTGGGGTATCTGACAGCTCTTGATAAATAGGGCAATGTAGAGACAATTAGGCCACACTTGTTCAGAGCTTAGTAGAAACTCGATCCTTTGTGATCGAGTGAAACATGTGCTTTCCTGGTGTGTAGAGAAATAAAAATGGACAATCGTGAATAAAAAAAAAACACTTGGAACCCTGACATTTCTGGATCAAAGGACCAAGAAGGAGGTAAAAAGAGGAAAAAGGGATTGAAGACTGAGTGGTGTCAGAGGCTGATAAGTAGGAGAAAGTTTTGAGAAGCAGGGTGTGGTCAGGATTGTCGGTGTTTTAAAGAGGCCAAGAAAGATATGCCACACTAATTGAGAATTGAATGGTCAATAAGAGCCCATAGAGAAGGGCAAAAGCTACATCAGCCTCCAAGAGGAGTTAATGCATGGAGGCTGAGGGAACGCTGATTACTTTTAGGAAGGATGGTGTTTGGGAAGGGGAGACTCAGGAGCAGAGGAAATAATCAATAGATAAAAATGGGTAAGACAGGAGAGGATAGGATCAAAGGCATATGGAGACAGGATTACCCTTACCCTAAAGAGGAAGAGAGACACTTCCAAAACCAAAGGATGTGGAAAAGGCTAGATGAAGGCTCACCTATGATGTTTTCTATTTTCTTCATAAAGTAGCAAACTATCATTCTGCTGAATTAAGGAACTGGGGAGATGCTGGTGGATCTGAGAGGGATCAAAAAGTTTGAAACAGATGCTGAAAGAAATGCAAGAGTGAGGTTCCAACTAAGGTTAAAACCATAAATGTAGAGAAGACAGTCACTTACCTAATTTGTCCCACAATCTCCCATCCCTATCCCAGGGACCTCAGAGCAGAAGCTCAGTGTGGATTCAACCAGGATTAGGTCTTGACTGGCATATGCAGCTATATCTAGAAGGCAAAGCAACTGGACAACGTGGGCAGGTGGAGATAGGAAGGAGAGGAAGTGCAGAGAAATTAGCAGGGAGGATCACAGCAACCAAAGGTCTCAGTGAGGTGCATTGGGTTCAGGAAGAGAAAGTAGTGAGTGAAGACTGGAATTGGTGATGAAGGAGCGACCCACTATAAGATGACTGACTGTCCACCCTCAGAAGAAAACCCAATCTCCAGGTGACTCAGTGAGATTCTATTTGAACCTTTGATGTGCCAGACATTGGACTGTCTGCTACAAGTCAATTCTGACAGTTCAAATGGTCTTCTGAAAGTTGACGCTAAAAGGTACAAGAGCTACATGGACATACATTTTTTGTACATAGGGAGGTCTTGGCTAGAGAAGAAGCTTGGGACCAAATAATAGGCTAGGAAACTCAGTCTTTCACCTGAAGACCATTGAAGTTCAGAGAGGAAGTGATGAGATCAGTCTGTATTTTAGAAAAAGAACATTGGCATATCTGTTCTTTTCAAACATACTTGAAACGTTTACAGAAATTGACTGTGTCCTGGCCACAAAGGAAGCCTCAACAAATTCTGAAGAATTATAGATCACGTTCACGAACCGCAAGGAGGTAAAATTAAAAATCAACAACAAGAAGGAGCCCAAAAGAACCCCATACAATTCATAGAATATATCTTAAATTAGTAACTGCAGTTACTTCTGAGGAGGGGCCAGGAAGACAGGATGTTTGTTTATCTTGTACATCTTAAATAAAAATAAAATAAAAAATTATAAGCATATGTTCTAGTTTTATTTCTTAAGCTGGATATTCATTATATTTTTATACTTTTTGTATGTTGACAGGTATTATAATAAATTTTTAAAAGAAAAAGAATATGCACCCTCACTGGTGTGGCTCAGTTGATTGGGCCTCATTCCACAGAGTGAAAGGCAGCGGGTTTGATTCCCAGTCAGACATATATCTGGCTTGCAGGTTCAGTTCCCAGTCAGGGTGAGAATGAGAGGCAATCAATGTTTCTCTCCCTCTCTCTCTCTCCTTTCCTTTCCTTCTTTCTAAAAAATAAAAAAAAAAAACCTCTCCTTTTAAAAATGAAAAAGAATATGCATTTAGAAACTAAAAAATACATACAGCTTAAAAAGAAAATCAATATGGAAACTATAAAACATTTAGCAGTGAATAACAATAAAAGCATTGCATAATAAAACCTGTAGGATCCAAGTAAAACAATAATCAGAAGGGATTTATAGCCTTCACTGTACTTATTACAAAACAGAAAAAAAAAACAAAATTTAATTTTGTGTTAAATTTAAGAGGCAAAAATACAAATCAAGAGAAAACAGAGAAAGGAAACAATAATAAAGCAAAAGGCAAAAATGACTAAAACAAGAAACAAAAGAAAATAAAGCCGATTATGGAAACCGTATACTGTTTTTATTTATTCTATCTTCAGTTTGGTCCAGGGGAGGTGATAGGTATGTGCTGGTGGAGCAGAGAGGGACAGTGATTCCCCTCTACTCATTCCTCGTCTGAGGGGAATGGTTACAAGCCCAAAGGTCATCCTTGAAAACGATTCTTGTAAAGTCCAGGGCAGACTCAGACCCTGGATGGAGAAAGAGGCACACTGTAGACCATGCAGTGCTTCTAGTTGGCAGTGTGGCTGCACTCTTCAACAGCCTGGACATATGTTGCTTGACCTGGTGATTCCACTTCTGGGAACCTGTCTGCAGAAATGATCAGAGATGCTCACAAAGGTAAATGTGCAAAGAAGTGCATCATAGCCTTGGTTCATTCAGGGGAAAAAGGCAAAAGCTCAAATGTCTCCAAGTACTCACAAAGGAAAATGGTTGAAATAAGCAAAAACTCTGCAGAATCTTATGTAGACTGAATATCATGTTTTGAAAGAGTACCTGAGGTCAGAAGAAAGAACATAACACAGAATATTTTGAGAGAAAGAAAACTAGAAGAGTATACGAGGTCTATCCAGAAGGTCTCCAGCCATGGAATATGAAAAACAGACATTTATTGAAGAAGATACAAGATACAAGAAACATTGTACAAAGGATAAAGATGCCTCAGTCCCTTTCAAAGTAGGCACCTTGGGGCCTTGCACAGTTCTCCCAAAACTACCTGATCATATTTTCCTGAATGTTATCAACGGTCTGAAATCTCTTCCTTATCAAGGGTGATTTTAGTTTTGGGAAAAGCCAGAAGTTTCAGAGTGGCAAATTTGTTTCTCAGAGATACTCTGCACAAGACATGATGCATGAGCGGCTTGCTGAATCATCCGAATAGTTTCCGTGAAGGAATGTTCAAGCCTAATGCAAAATTTGATGCGGATTCATTGCTCTACTCGCTCAGTCATTTTGAATGGGATGGCCACACAGTACAAATGCTCACTCAATGGAATCTACTGCACTGACTAGTACAGTGACATTGTCATTGTTTTCACATGGGCATTCCAATCCACTGTCCTCGGCTGCCAGGTTACATTGATGCCGCGCAAAACCATTCTTGTTATATTAACAATGGCTGGAATTTTTCCGAACAGGACTCGTATATCAAAATATTATTGGTGGATATTCCTGATTAGAGGAATTATAGGTAATTTTTTTCTTGTTATTTTTTTATGTTTTTCAACTATCTCCAGAAACATGTCTTATTTTATAATCATAAGAAATATTTTTTTTTTTTTGACCTGGCTAGTGTAGCTCAGTGGATTGAGTGCGGGCTGTGAACCAAAGGGGCGCCAGTTCGATTCCCAGTCAGGGCACAAGCCTGGGTTATGGACCAGGTCCCCAGTGGGGCCACGTGAGAGACAACCACACGTTGATGTTTTTTTCCCTCTCTTTCTCCCTCCCTTCCTCTCTCTCTAAAAATAAATAAATAAAATATTTTTAGAAAGAAATATTATTTTTAAATAAATTGACTCTGTGTGATCATAAAGATTTTAGATATAATGAAATTGATGCTATATAAAATTAGTATACACTTATAGCTATATTTGTCCAGCATCATCAGAGAATTGTTATACGTTAGTGAATTTTCTATATACTAGAGGATCCCTTTAAGCACCAACATTTTCAAAAGTTTTTCTATTTTCTGTATTAATAATCCTAAAATATATACTTATTTGCTGTCTTAAACAATGAGTTGATGAGTACAGGGATTTCTTTGGGGACAATTCTAAATTTCAGGCTTCATGCCTTTATCCCAAGGCTATGATAAGTTCTTCATTTTTAATTATAGCATTAGCTTCTCATAGTATTCTCACCTTTATCCCCTCCACCAAGCTACCAGCAGTCCTAATCTCTTCTTATAGTTGCCTTCTATTAACAATCCCTGGCCTGAGCAAATAAATAGCCAGTCTTGTTGGGAAAAAATGGGCAAAAATGTAAATAAATAAAGCTAAATATCAGTAAACGCACACATTTTGGTGTGTAGAATTTGTTATACTTCTTTCACTTCTCAGGGCTGTTCTGCCTGCTTTTGTGCTCCTGACTAGTTTCTAAAGAGACAGTGAAGTTACCAGAGAAGTGGTTTAAAGATAAGATAAAAGGTCATGATGATGTCCTAACAGACTAAGAAAACCGATCGACGGTTGAATTCAGGGCAACTTATTCAAAACCCAAATTCAGTTTGGTCCTCAGTAGGCCTGTCAGGAGCTCCTGATTTGCAGTGGTAATTCTTTTTTTGTTAAATATATTTTATTGATTATGTTATTACGGTCATCCCGTTTTCCCCCCTTCACTCCCCTCCACCTTGCACACCCCGTCCCACCCACATTCCCCCGCTTTAGTTCATGTCCATGTTTCATACTTTAACATATACATTTCCCATAATATTCTTGCCCTCCCCCTGTCTATTTTCTACCTACCATCTATGTTACTTATTTTCTGTACCTTTTCCCCCTCACAAGGAGCATTCACACCTGCTCTTCCGAGGGTGATCTGTGGACAAGCAGCATCAGGTGAGTCTGAACCCCTGCCCTGACCTCCTGCAGCAGAATCTGCATTTTAACAAGATCCCCAGGTGACTCATGTGCACATGTCAGTTTGAAAAGCACTGATCTAGAACACACTTAAATTTATTCACATATCTGATGTCCCATGACCTTCGAGATCATTCCAACAAAGACACTGTCTCTCTCTCTTTCACTGGGAGCAGGTTATAAATCGTTTTCACTTTACAGGTATTTCTTTTAAAACGGACAAAAGTGGAGGATTCCTTCTTCTCTGTGGCTCTTCTTCACTGGTCCATCAGATTCCTGAAGCACTTTTTTTACTGATTTGAAATTTATTAATTTCTTCAGGAACAATAAGTAAATACTTCCAAATTGCTGCTTCTTCATTTATCTACAATGTGATGTTAAATGTCAGGAATGGGAGTTGGGGTGGGACAAGAAGAGGAAAAACTAAACACCTGTAGGGAACCACTTCGAGAGACGTGGAAATGTGGCCCAGTACCCACGTCGAAAGCCAGTGGGGGGGCGTGGAGGCACACAGAACCACACCCATGAAGTTCTCCTGTGGGAAATCAGACCTGTATTATACCTAGGCTGCCTTGTGACTTGCTCTTGCTAAAACTCTCTCGCCCTGAGTTCAGGCAGCAAGCCCAAGCTGCATATCTTTAAAGTACCTTCCTGAAGTCTGTGCTAATTCTCCCAAGGATGAAGTGTAACCAGGCCTGTTACTCTTATCGTTCCCTTGCATTCACAACATTTTTTGGTGGACTGAATTTACAAGTTTGGATCATGGCAGCCCTCGGCTGCCTCCTTGTCTTAATTCTTATTTGTGCTTTATGATATATAGAGAGGTTATTTCTTAAAAGATTGCATTTGGGAATAGCAAATAGTAGGTTTCACAGGCTTAACAGCTATAACTGATTTTACAAACAAAAAAGGGAGAGATGTTAGGAACCACCCTGCCTGGTTTCAGAAGCTGTAACCTCCCCACCCCTTGGCTAAGGCTGAGTGAGCGACCTTCGGACCATAAGCCACTAAGGAGACAAAGCTTATCTCCCTGGCAGGGGCGCCGCTTCTGCTCCTTTTACTTCACCCTGCCTGGACCCCAGTGCTTGATCGGTTAGCCAATGACAGGTAAGATTCCCCAAGTGGGGAACAACCTAAGATAAGCACGATCACGTGGAGGCCCCAGAGAAGGACTTGGGGGGCTATCGCAAAAGGGGGTGATGGACCCTCACCCTTTGGCTTTGACAAAGCCTGAGTCCTCATTCTGTCTGTAAGAAGTCACCCTATCTCTTGGCTGCCTTACTTCCCCTGCCTGACTTAAGCCTGAAACAATTCCTTAGGCCTGAAACAATGCTGGAGGTGGGTGTTGCCACATGCTGGAGAGGGCGGGTTCCCTAGGGCAATCAGACCTAAGAAAGAATACGTAAAATCTATGAAACCTGATTTGTTTAGAATGCTCTCAATTAAATGGTAAGGGTCCAAGAGAGAAATGAATTTGTTCCTCAAAGTTTTATGGCTCTTTAGCTATCTGACCCTGACTCAAAACAGGCCCTCAGAGTTCTTTGTATGTTTGATTCTTACTGCCTAATAATGATTAATGAGCTTTACCTGTATTCTTGTGCAAAACGAACCCAATAAAAGCCTGTCAAGGCAAGGGTCTGGGTGCTCTCCCCTTGAGAGAGTGGCCGTGCCGTCCCTTTTCCTCCACAGGACTCGGGAGTCCATGTGAGTTTGTCTCGTGTCTCATCCATAATGCTGCGGACACTGCAGGTCAGTGTCCGCGTCAAACACCCTATATGTAGTATCTGTCAGGAGTTAAGAGCTCATTGAATTTTGCTGTTGTTTGATGTTTCAAAAGTATTTTACCTTTGGCATTCAATAAAGTTTTTGAAGTTATGACAACTGGTTATAATATGATTGAAAATAAATACATGCTACCATCATCATAAACCAAAGGTTGCAATCATATTTTAGGATCTCTTAATTAATGCTCAGTTGAAAACTGATATAGAAACCAAGGTTGAACAGAAATTATCTAGTTGACTCATCAAATTTTTCATTTTCATTCCTTTCTGCATTCATCCTAACAAATAATTATCAAGAGCCTTATAATGTGATAGGATGCAAAGATGAATCTTAAGAGTCCCAATAGTCAGGTGTCTCTCAGCTGCTAATGGAAAATTAAGAAAGATGCACATTAGGAAGTGCAATAAGAAGAAACGGCTAAGTGCTGTTAGAGTTGATCAGGTAAGCAATTTTAGGCATAAGAAACTAACGCTGGGTAATTTAAGCAAAAAAAAAAAAAGCTTACTGAAAGAGTATTGGGTATGTGTTGTTCAGGACCGGACGAGTTCCGGTGCTGTAATAAACATCCTCCGAATCGTTATTTCTGGGTCGTGCTGCATACGTATCGCAGGTGGGTCTGCAGAGGCTCCACTCTGCACTCGGGGACTCAGCCCACAGAGGATCCACGATTTTGTGGCCACATCACCTGAAAACCTGACACATGAAGCCTCCTGGATGATCGTGCAGGGGTCTCTGGAGATTGCAGGTTTGCATGGGGGCTTTTTACTGCCTCAACCTGAAAATGACACGTGTCATTTCCATTCTAATATCATCTGTCAGAACTAGTCACGTGGTCTACCTTAATTGCAGGTGGCTAGGAAATGTAGGGGGACAAATGGAATAATTGGTGAACTTAAATGCCTCTGTTCCTGTGGGGTTCAGGGACTCGAAGGAGAAGGTGAAGAGTCAGTCTTGCCCTGAACTGGGATCAGAGCAGCGTGGGCGGCCTGGCCAGCGGGTGCTCCCGTCGTCCTCCAGCAGTTCTCTGTCACCATCTCAGGATCTGCCCTGGAGGGAGGCATCAGCTGATTGGCCCAATCAGGTTTTTTATCTCACCCAGGACAGAGGTAAGTAGACAACATGATGAACAGTTCCACCAGAAAGGGGGAGGGATCATTTATCCAAACAAAACTGGTATGCTGCTACAGGTGGGCAAAGACACATACATACCTCAAAGCTGGGCAAAATACCCAAGTGCTGAGAGTTGACATAATCAAAAGGGTTCTTCAGAAGAGGTGGCATTCAAGAAGAGCCTTGAAGGATGGACAAACTTGATGAGAAGGAAAGCAGAGCTAAGCTGAAAGGGCGATATAAGAAAGCGAGGATGCAGAAGAGTGACAGTTGTCCACAGGAAAGAGGAGAGTAGTTGGCTTTACCTGGGGATGATTTTTAGTTACTTTTTCACCCCACCTCACCCTGCTTCTCTGTGCTCCATGTGCTGTCAGCTCAGGGACGAGGTGGGTGAGGGCTGGTCGGAATGGCTCCAACTCTGTCAGGAGTTTGGGGCCCAGGTCTGCTGTGCTGGCTGAGGCTCTCAGTTCTCCTCGTGGCCTCTCCTGTGGTCGGGCTACACTTCCCCACCGCACGGTAGTCTTAGTGCAGATGGACTGTCTACCTGGCGACTTAGGGTTTCTGAGGGTGCAAAAGCGGAACCTTCTAGGTCACTGTGGCCCAGACTGGCCCAGCATCCCATCCTTTGCATTC
Source organism: Tonatia bakeri (assembly GCA_004024845.1). Classification (NCBI taxonomy): domain Eukaryota; kingdom Metazoa; phylum Chordata; class Mammalia; order Chiroptera; family Phyllostomidae; genus Tonatia; species Tonatia bakeri. The sequence goes on along the minus strand of PVIA01003269.1, from coordinate 4,885 downwards.
TAGGAGTTAAACTGTTTCACAGGCCCACTGCAGATTCGGGGGGCAGGGGGCGCTGCACAAGATTGTGGACCCTGGGAGATGGGGTTCATTCGGGGCCATCTTCGGAGACCAGCTCCCGCGGAGGACATACCTGCACTTGGCCTTCCCGGGCTGTGCAGGAGGTGTGTGGTGAGAGGCGGTGAGCAGGGCGATGTTGGAGGAAAAGTAAGTGGAGAACTAGGTTGTGCAGGCCTTAACGCCAGCTAAAGTGTTTAAACGTCTAAAACATAAACGTTTTATGTACTTTGATGATGTTACTGGGGGGTGGAGGAAGTGAGCAGAGGTCTTTCTCTCCATGGGCCTCTTTCCAGATTTCCCCTACGTGTCTCCTTGGCTAGAACTGACTTGCGTCGCCACCCCCTGCTGCAGAGGAGCCGGGGAAAGTGAGACTCTGTTAAAGGGGGTTAGGATTGCTGTTACTGACCTCAGTCAGTCAGGCTGAGTCTGTAGGCAGGGCCCTTCAGCCTGGATGATGGTGGAGGGAGGAGGGTGCAAGGGGGCTGGGGGGGCTCTATGCAGAGGCTGCCAGCAGCAGCAGGAAGCAGGGAAGGGTGTCACTGTAGTGTGGGTGAGAGGGGTGAGGGCCTGGCCCAGGGCAGAAGCAGCGGGAGCGGGAAATAGGCGAGATGTGAAAACGAGTGCAGAGGTGGAGCAGACAGACCCTGGCGGCTGGTGGCTGTCTTTCTCTCTGGGAGAGAGCAAGGGAAAGAGGAAGAATGAGAAACAAACAGAGGGAAGTCAAAGGTGACGACATCGTTTCCAGTTTGCTTAATTGGATGGCGACACCACGGACTGGAGCTGAGAACACAGAGAGAAGTACACTGAGAAAGAGAATGACTGAGGCCGTAGGCCTTCGGAGTTTGAGGGGTCTCGGAGGTAGCTGGGGAAATGCCCACGAGGTGTGGTGGTCAAACACTGGATGTGGGCGCACAGGCAGGGCCAGAGGCAGAGACTGGGGGCTGTGAGCACAGAACTGCCCTCCAAGCCACGCTGTCGAACGACGCCCCTGCTTGCACAGGGTCCGAAAGCGTGCACGTCCCCAGTGACACACGGCTCCCTTCTGGGAGGAGGGACCGGGCAGGGGGCCGGCCTCGGGAAATGTCCACTGACTTTGTGTGTGCACACGGGCTGAAGCTTTGCACGTGGGCACGTACCCAGTGGGAAATGTCCGGGTACGGATGAGCTGAACAACGGGAGAGTGCCGAGAAACAAGGAGGACGTCGGACGATTCCACTTCGCAGACAGGATGAAAAGAGAAGCAAGTGCTCAGAGTCGGCACCAAGTCCCGTAACTCAGCGCAGGAGCCGTTCCACAGAGACGGAGCGGCTGCCGAGGAGGAGGACACTGGGTGAGGGCCGGGAAGGAAAGCCTGCGTGTCCAGAGACGCTGCCATCGCTGACCCCAGAAAGTGCTAAGTGTGGAGATGGACTGCGTCAGACTCACAAAAACGCAGTGAGGCCAGGAGAGAACACCGCAGCTAAAGAGAGCACTGGGGCACGGAGACAGTATTTCTTAGCCACAGGCAACCAATCATATTCTTAAATGTATTATCCCACCACTCCTCACTTTTTAGCTATGTTTTGACCTGCCATAGGACCAAAAAACCAAGAAGTATTAGTTTAAGTATTACATGAACCTGCATGAGGTACGTACCAGTTATTCCTGCAACATCCTGCATCACCACAGGACCGGTAGTTGTTGTGGTAAAAATATGTTGTGCATTTGTCTTTCCCACGAAATTTTTTCTAGCCACAAAATTAACCAGAAACAAGAGAAACATAACCCCCTCCCCCATTTTCTCAGCAACAGAAAAGCAGTCTCCAATACAAGAGAATGAATAACAGACCAAAACTAAGTTACAAGTACTGGAGAAACCAAGCTAGATAACCCATAATGATTTCTTTGCCAGCAAACAGCAGACTGAATCCAAGGTTGCAATTTAGATTGTGGAATGCCCCATATTAAAGGAGCAAGGCTGTGGGATACAACTAAGCAAAAACAAAGTCTGAGGATTTGTGAGTGATTTCTTTCTCCCTTCCTTTTACACTTTCTTTTGCCACATGTTCACCCACTTTCCAACGGGCACACTGCAAAACTACCCATGAGGACAACACATGTATTAGTGGACATTATCCATCTGTAACCTCAATGAGCTCTTTTGCTAATGTAAAGCTGGGTAGGGGAGTGGGGGCTGAAGGATAGGGGGCACTCATCAAAAGCCCACATACATGGGCCTCAGGAGTTCAAGATTTCCACCCGGATACTGCCACCTTCTTTCAAGAGTTACTGAGTATAATTTTCTATTATAGTATATTCAGTGAAATATTTTCAGCTGCTGATACTATGTAGAATACCCAACTAAAAGTGGCCTTTATAATAAGGACATTTTAGATACAACTTAAAAAGTGTTCTAAAGTAGAAGGTCCCAGAGTTGGGGCAGCAGCTCAACATTGTAGTAGAGGCCCCTGACCCTTCCCTCTTTCTGCTCTCACATCTTCAACACGTTGACTTTTATCCTTAGCTCTGCCCCCATGGTCACGAGATGGCTGCCACGGCTCCAGGCATCACCTCTCTCCATAACAATGTCCAGAGTCTCTTCTCTCTCTGTCTTTTATCAGAGAAGAAAGTCTTTCCCAGAAGACTTTTGCACACTTCCATCCAAGTCCTACGGCCCAAGATTGGATCATGTGCCCATGCCCTACCTGCAAGCAAGGATGAGCAGGTGAGTGCTTTGCATTTTCAGTCTCTGTAGTGGAAAAAAGGAGTTGGAATGACTGTTGGGTAGGCAACCAAACATCTACTGCAGTAATGATATTGAGAACAAAAAGTAACGATAGTGGCTTATATTCATGGAGCCATCGGAACATGGCAGACAGTGTTTTAAGGAAATAGCATGCATTACTGTTTCATCCCAACCACACTACAAGATGGGTATTTTGCAGGCAAGGAAGCTGAGGCTCAGAGAGGTTTAAAATTGTGTGTTATGATCACACAGTTAGAAAGCCCACTCTCGGCCTCCTGGAGACCCTGGTCTGGGAGACAGTCCTTGACCTCAAAAGACCCACAGTTCTGAGGAAGGCCTGGGGATGGGGTGGGGGGGAGATAAATCAGTGCAAAATGGTGGGGTAAGTGCTATCTCGATGTGTAACAGGGTGTGAGCTAGTAAGTAACCCGCTGGCTCAGCATCCCTTGCCCCTCCCCTCGGCAAGTGAGATGGACACTGTCCTTCCAATGAAAGCTCCCAGGGGCTTCAGAAGGGGAAGAGCTTTCCAAATTGGGAGGAGGGCTGCAAGCAATTCTGGTTTGTGTGACAATGCAGTGCTGCCTCACAACACCCAGGGAGGTGACAGGACCCCAGCGGGCATGACTGTGCGCTGCTGTGAGAGGAGGCTTCAGCCAGCACTGCCTGGACACTCGTGCCCAAGCTGGGAGGGAGCAGCAAGGACACCCCCCACTGGGGGCGGGCAGAGTCAGGCCACAGCTGCTCGGATCAGAGCCCAGAGGGCTCTCTGTGAGTGTCCGCAAGGCACAGGGCGCCTCCGCCCTCCCTTTCACCCTGGAGGCAGGGAGGGACTCCAGCAACCACTGAGGTAATTTATTGCACTCCGGGGGTTAGACTGTGTTTTATTTGGAACAGCAAGTTTTTATGGCGTTTTGTAGGTCCAGAGAAAAAGCCAGCCTGGCCTTACAGCTGCGTTCCAGCTAGGTGGAAATGCAGAAAAAGGAATCGCTTCCTCTGTCACAAAGCGAAGAAACCCAGGGAAGCCTGCACAGATGGGGTGCGGCTTAAGCAGGGCACTGAAGGATGAACAGGAGTTCACCAGGGGGACAAGAGAGGGAAAAGTTCTTTGCAAAGGCAAAGAGGTGTGAAAGGCATTGCTGCTCCCCAGAACTTCGAGTATTCTGGGTAAATGGGACAGGGGTCAGGAAATGAGGTCGCTGAAGAAGACAGGGGCTTCGTCTTGAGCTCCAAGACCGTGGGTAGGTAAGACCCATATACAGGAATAGGTCTGAACTGCAAGCTTAAAACTGCAGAATTGGAATGAGAGGTTTCCAAACTTACATTTTTAAGTAGCAGAACATTTTCTTATTCATGAACTGCTTTATAAATTGAATTAACTGTAACTCCAATATATAAACCAGATATAATAAGGATAAATTTTTTCCTGCCCATAATTGTCTTGGATGCAGGAAACATGATTTTACTAATAAATTAAATCAAACCTGACCTCGTGTGCCTTGAGACAAGGCACATGACCAGCTGATCGCTGCCACTCCGTCTAGACCCTGCCCCACCAACAGTCCAGTGAGAATCCAGGGTGCGATCCAGTCCGGATGGTGCGGCAGGGCCTGTGGGTTTAGATCATGAGGGTGACTTCCAGACTGTGGACTGTCCTCTGCTGTCACCCCAAGCTGGCTCCCTGATGCAGGACGCAGGTCCTTTCCCTGGTCCAGCGTTCCTGGGGACACGGGGCAGCCACTTCCCTCTGAACTGGCACAGGCCCCAGTTGCTCCCCAGGACCTCCAACTGGCCCTGCCCCGCCCACCTCTGGGGCCCCAGTCTGCCCCAGGCCCTCTCAGGTTCAAGTTCGAGTGTCTGAGCCTGGTCTGAGGCAGTGCTTCTCAGACTGAAGGTCATGGCCCATCAGTGGCATATAATATCAATTTAGTGGGTCCTGACTATAATGCCATAGTTTTTATATTTATTTATTTATTATTATTTTGACTTTTATTTTATTGTTGTTCAAGTACAGCTGTCTCCATTTTCCCTCCACCACTCCCTCCCACCCCAGCCACCCCCACCTCCCTCCCCTGATCCCACTCCTGTTGGTTTTGTCCATGTGAC